>NW_019014690.1:3600981-3619075 GCF_000150535.2 Carica papaya | reverse complement strand
TTTGGTGGAAGAAGAACATCTATGGGTAACTTCCTCCATTTAGAGCAATCATCACACTGAGCCCATTGTTCCTGTCCACTGGACATATAATGTAATCTGTTGATTACTAAATTTATCATCAATTACCACTATCAAACATAGATGACCCATGTCATGAATGTAGTAATGTGAAATTTATTTTACAGGTCAGTCTTTCTACATAACATTAAGGTATGTCGGTTTCATTCTTTCAACCTAACATACAAAAACTTTACTCATAGTAGCTCACCTTGTCTTCTTATGTAGTTTTAGCTAGCAGGTTCCGGTTGTGTATCAACAACCAACATAGTAAGGTAATTGAACACTATGCTTGTTACCCAAAATTACAGTTCAGAAAATGGATACTCTAAGTCTAGGCCATTTGCCACATGAAAATAGTTTTTTTTGTTTTTATTTTGTATGCATATATGCTTAATGCACAAAAATATGTTTAGTTGTTGAAAATGAATATAAAGTTTTGAAAACAATTATTTAAAACTATGGCATTCTTTTGAAACAAGAGATTCTTTTTAAACTTGTGTCATGTTTTCAGTATATAAAATTATTTGAAATATCATGTTAATATTTTCATTATGATTTTTTTAAACCTTGATTTCATTTTCAACAAATATTTTTGTATACAGACAAACTCAGAAAATAAGAAGTAGAAAATAATTTCATGTACTAATCAGAGCCTAACATTTTATATGACAACCGACTCTAAGTTTAGCATCACCAGTGGACTGATCCTCTAGCGGAAGATATTTTTCTTTCAAGATTTTGTCACTTCTACCATACTATAATAGAATATAGTCAAATATATATTATCTATATCCTTACCCAGAAGGCTGAGAAGTGAATATTGTCCTCTTTCCAAAAACCGGGGGTTCCTATATGACATGGACAGCATTTGTCATACAGCTAGCCAGAAACATGATGTAATTCAAATGTAAAACTAAAAATCCAACGTAGCATAAGCGAGAAAAACAAAGAAAGAGATTGACCCTGACCGACTTACATCATATTCTTCAAATTCAAGGTCCTCAATGGTGACAACACTTGGCTTGCTAGTAGGGGGAGGACGAAGCAAGTCCTGTGCTTCCTCCCATGTAAGTCTTAGCTCCAGCACATCTTCACTGTGCATCAGCAACCTCTTACTTTTGGACCCAATATTACGAGTCCTCTTCTTCTCAGCATTCAGAATTGATTGATGTGATGAATCCCCATTCCTGTCTCCATGGCTCTCATTTTTGTGCCAACCAATATCAATATCAGCTGAACTCAAATGTTCAGATAGGGCATTTATGTGAGGGTCCATTCCTCCTTTCATTGTCCCAACAATACCAGAGTAACCACTTACTGTATGCAAACTCTCAATACCACCATTATATGAAGTCTCCTTCAAAGAAGTGCAATTAGGAATGGCAGATGTTCGGGAGTCCTGTTTACATACATGCTTTTTTGTAACAAGTGAAGAAAAAGTGAATGGTTAAAATAAAAGAGTATCAAAATATATTATACTAAAAAGCCTGACCAGCTGGTCTTCGTTGTTGGTTGCCTTTCGAAAACCTATAACAAGTCTTCCGCTGGGATCTATGCGACTAAATGTTACTGCAAATAGAAATGAAGTTTTGTTAAGGAAAAGGTCGAAGTAATTAAGAAGTCCTAAAAAACAAGAAAGAGGAACTTCTATAAAACACTGATGAGGAGAGAGACACAAATGTATACCAACAACATAACAACACCAATATGAAAATTAACAACAGCATTAGCCTGTAAGTGCTTTGGACATAAATATCTCCATGGCTAGTGCTAACATATAATTAAACCAAGCATAAAAACTGTTATCAATGTGTATGAAAGTATTATCTACTGGACGAGAATGAAAATGAATCATACCAGTATCACCTGCCTTCAATTGCATAGACTGTATGCAAGGAGTTACACCCTCCAAAACATACATCCTACTATTGTTATTGGGCCAAAACCTGAACTGAAATGACCACTCTTTACCCTTAACATCTTGAATCTTTAAAGGAAGGCCCTCTGATTGATTAATAGGAGGAAAATATGCCTGCATAAAAATTCCAGATAATGAAAAATAAGGCTCAAAGAGTGAGAAGAGAGAGAAGAGGGTAGATGAAACTCATAAAAAAGTAATATATCAAACTAGAACATTACCAGAATAGTACAAAGGGAATTGCAGTTTTAAAACTTACTTCTGCACATGCTTTTGGAAGAACCAAACGACCAATACGGCCAGCATCACTGGCACTCAGAACCTTCTCAAAGAGTGGCACAATATTTGAATTCAAACTTGAAGATAATATAATTAAGGTACACACTATGGGCAAACCAATGGATGACAGGGCAATACATATTATATTGGAAACATTCTAGTCCTAAAAGAAAAAACAAATGCTTTAAAAATTAAGAGACAATGAAATAAAACTATCATGGATACTCTCCAGATAGCTGCTGCAGTTCTTGATCGGTAATCCTCGGCCAGTATCGAGGAAGTAAATGATTTTTCCCTCGCCCCTCAACAGGAGGTCTTGCAATTCGCATATGAGGAACTGCACTCTTGTTCGTATCTGAAAGTGCAGTGTTAGATCTAGAGGGTTTTGGCAATATAGGGCGAGATTGTTGCCCCTGCTGAAAAGAAGGACCTTTGCTCTCTTCCTGGCCATCAGCAATCCCACTTGAAAAGGGCAATCCCCGGCTTAAGGTTCCTGATGGTGCTCCCAAAGTCATACTTAAAGATGGTTGAGCTAGTGAATCACACATATTTCTAGTGTCTAGGATTGATCTACTATTGTCTGGTTTGGCAAACTTAGATGATCCACTTGATGATTTAATTGCATTTGATAAACTTGTGCCAATTTCCCCAATTGGATGCATGAACTCTCCTTGCCTGTCTTGATTGAAAGATACATTTGTATCACCTCTTTGAGATTGAGGAAAGAGGTCAGGTTCATTAGCCTCCATAATTTTGCACAACTGAGACAGTCTTTCTCCATCAACATTATTACCATTTTCAGCACCGATGACTTGTACATTATTGGTAGTATTTATCGTTAATCCACCAAATCCATGAGATATTTCATTTCTCCTTACCTGAACAGAAAGAATAAAAAAAAAAAAAAAACAGAAAAATCATGAAAAACTCAAGAACGCCTACATGTCTAGTGACCATTTAATTACTCTGACTACTGGAACTTAAAAATTTTCATCCCTGCCATGGTAGATAATAAAACAACTCGGCTGGAAGCATCCTCAAAGAAATCATTTGGAGCACCTACAAAATGTGGCTACCAATACAGTTTTGAAAAACAAGGCTCCCTCAGACAGCACTGGAATTTTTCATGGCAGTTTAAACCATGCCCGTTATCGGAATTTAAGGAATGGTTTACATGTTATGAAACATGACTGGAACTCGGGACCAAATAACTATCACATATGCAGCATGTCCATTGTTTAAGTTCCCAGTCTGTTTGAACAGGTTTGATACAGATGAAAGTGAAACTGAAGTATCAACAGTTACCTGTGCTGACATTGCTTGCAGCGTGCACATGCATTTTCAATCATGTGCAATCATGCATAGCTTTATTTTCCAGAAGCATATGTACCAGCACTTAGACCAACAAAGATTGTTTAACCATGCACTATTAAGTTGATAATAATGAACAAGGTGAAATTACATTTCTAGTTGATTAATAAAGTAAACAATCAATAAGTTTCTTACCAAATTCAACTGAGAGCTCTTTGCACAACCAGTACACCCAACACCACCATAATCTAGGAGCTGAACTAAAGACTCTGAGGCTATGCATCCACAGTGAAGACGCTGCCATACCAGTTTCAAAAAGACTTGAGATATTCAACCCATGCCCCAGAAAAGGGCACTTGAATAGAACAAAATAAACCAATTACCTTACTGCAAAAGTAACATTTCCTCCAACCAGATTCTTCTGAGTGAAATGTATCACAGAAAATGAAACTCTCATAGGCAGATCTAAAACATATAGCAGCAAAAGAAAATTAGGAAATATTTGAAAACCTACCATTTCTAAACTAAACAGACAAACTCAAGGAAAATTGTGAAGAAAATATTTACTTGTTCTTTTTTAAAACAAAAAGTATTAGATAGTGTTTGTTAAACCAAAAAGCTAAAGGTTTTTATCTTATCAATTAACATTTATAGATTTTGAAGCATGAGGTGGAGAAGTTTATAGATTGTGAAAAAAAATAATGGAAGTACAAACACAATTTAATTGAAAAATGAAATACAATAAATGGAGAACAATTATGCCATACAAATCTAACAAAAATTAGCATAATAAATTCACATGTACCTCACCACAGAAGTGTAACATCAGTTAACCATTAAGATATTAGTAAGAAATCATTATCTGGAAGGAGATCTCAATAAAATCAAATGTTATCAAAAATGAATTCTCTTTTCAAATGTGATATGGAGCATCAATTGTGCAATAAATGAGAGCATTATCAGTTGTTCACTAATAACCCATACCAGGTTACAGGCCATGCACTTCCCTCACATCAGACATTTGTATTTATATAATGAATAAATCTATGTCATCAGATTAGTAGCAAATCTTGTCCAAGTTTGGTTTTCTCTTTCTGGGATAAGATTGACAACTTTTCCAAAACAATGTAGTAAGATAACCAATTTTTCTAGCATAATATCATTACCCAATTCAGTAAACATCTTAACTAAAAAATCAGTTAACTCAGACCAAGGATAGTACCAAGTGAAAAACGTCAGAATTGAGCAAATTACAGAGGTAGCCATAATGTGGTAGAGTTTATAGTTGTTCTCTATATTTATAGGCCACAAGAAGTCATTTGGAGTTCACTTAATTTTCTAAAATTCATAAAGCCTCAAATCCCAATATGAAGTAATTACGCTGTGATTTAATTTTTTTGGCTAAAAAATTGCATTATGGTATTAATGAAAAGTTATCAGCAACCTCCACATTATTGGATCATCATTCTAATGCAATAATAAGTTGGTAAATTTTTCCATGATTAGAACATACATTCCGAACAAGGAGCCAGCCAACGTTGGATGAAAACAAAATCCCTCGAACGAAGGATTTTTTTTTTTTAATCAAACGTCTATGCTCAAAATTAATATCCATGGGAGTAAAAATTCATTGAATCGAAACCCAATTAGCGAGAAAACTAAAAACATGCAGAAATCAATACCCATGTTAAACCATACTACGCGGCAAAACCTGCATCCCCAAAATGCCCCTTTTTTTCTCTTTTAAATCACCGAATCAACCTTGATCAATCCAAATCCAAAGCGAGAAGAAGCTAAAAATAGAACAAGAATTACCCGCAACGGAAGCAGAGATCAGCGTATCCGCCAGATCCCAGACGCCAGCCTTTCTTCCATTCATGAGTCGTTGCCGTCGCACATGACGTGTTCATGCAAATCTTTGACCCCATTTGACTTCCCCCACCTCCCTCAAAATCAAACTTCCCCATCTGCAACACGAGAAAATTAATCGCAATCAGAATCGAAACCCTAACATCCCTTTTCACGACAACACAGAATTCGTCAAGAAATCACCTCAATCATGAAAAACAAACGGTTCAAAACATGCACAATACAGCATCATCATGGTGATGATAGTAAAGGAATGTGACCAACCTCGTTGAAATCAGTGAAACCCAAATCTTGAGAACACTGATTCAATCAAGAGATGAAGAGAGCCGCGCACCCAGTAGAGAGTGAACTGGGTTAAAAGGTGGTGGTGGCGGCAGTTAAAGCAGAGGTGAGTAAAACGTAACGGGGGTTTGGATTTTTGAGGAGGAAGGTGAGATATATAAAGACCAAAACAGCGTGCCTGCGTTAGTTTTGCGTTATGGGTATATGAGAGGGAGAGAGAGAGAGAGATAGAGAGAGAGAGAGAGAAGAGAGAGAGAGAGAGTGCATGCAAAGCAAACAGATGCATAAAATGCATGCACGACACTTGAAGACACACCGCTTAACAAAGTCGTCTTCTCTGTTTTCTTTTTCGGACAGTGATACGGTGACCGGGCGGTTTCGTGGGATTCCGTGACCTGTCAAGTGGAGTTGATATGAGGATGGTGGGTGGGACTGATTTCATCACCCATAGTCGCACCCTTTTTAGAAGAAACGCCTCCCATATCATGCCACGTAAGGTCCGCGTCTGCATGTGAAAAAACATGAAACTTGATGCTGGTAAGATACAGTTGTCCCATACCACCCATTTATATTTTTTCTTCTTTTTCCCTCTCTATTACCATATTAACTAACCTAAATACATCTCTCCATTTGTTTCAATTTCAAAATTAGCTCTCAAAATTTTTCCCTCTTTTTTAATTGAATAAATTTTATTTTATTTCTATGTAAAATATTCAAATCATCTTTATTTTTTATACATAAATACATTACATATATAAATACGTGTCTCATAAACCGTAAATTTCGCAAATTCAAATTGAATGTAATGAAACGTTTTCTTTATACAGTAGGTGAAGATGAATGTAGACAAGAGAGATATTTATGATGATTGATGCAAGTTATATTTTTTTTATTTAATTTTAACAGTTGTTAAATTTTTAAATGAAACTAGATAATTACAGATTAAATTATAATAAAAAATATTTAAAATTAAATTATAATATTTATTATATTTGGAAAATTAAATTGGATATTTGTCCACATTTTTGTTACATTGGTTTTATATTTTCAATCTTTTTTAAGTTCCTCGCATTAATAATTGATGACAAATATTAATCTCTAAATTATTATTAACATTACAATTAAGTTACATGTGTATTTTTTATTAATTTTCAAATTATTTCAAAATACAACTTCACTCCAAAAATTGTCCATAAGTTAATATAAAATTAATGCAATACATGTGACACATTCTTCTTTTATTGCTAAAAATTAAACCGTGAAATTAAAAAAGAAAATAAAATCTGTCATTACTCGTGAAAACGTAGAGAACGGAAACAAATAAGAAGAGAAGCAAATTTTTACTATAATTTTCAAACTTATCCCATTATCATCTGTACTTATCTCAATTAAAAGAGTATAATTGTCATTGAGTATTTCTTTTATAAATAAACAAATAATTTTAAATGTATAATTTTTTAAAAAAATTTACTTTTATTTGAAATCCTAATAAGATTAATTTATGATTAATAATAATGATTTATGAAATACAATAGCTCTAAGATGTCTCTATGACAAAAAGTTTTAGAAAAAATGTCATAGAAAGAAGAAGTTCAAACAAAGCATAAATTGATTTTGCCTTTTTTTTTTTTTTTTGGGGGTTAAGTTATGGATGTTATTTGAGAAAAAATAGTGTTTAAGGTAATTTATTGCACCTAAATTGTATGAATGGTTATAATAATTCAAGGATTTAGAATAATAATAATAATTAATTATCTTTTCAACCTATAACATTAAATAAGCAATTAAACGTATTTAGTCACTTAACTAAATAACTAATATGAAAGATGAAACTAGTTTATGTTAATTAAAACCCAAAACCCTAAAAATCATATATTAAACATGAAAATATTTTATTTCAGTGATGATATTGGAAAAACTTAAAAATACAAAAATAGTATATTAAGCTGGTCTCTGGCTATAGAACATTTATATATATATATATATATATATATTCTAATCCCTTTTTATTATATTAAAATAATTATTTGTACTAAAATTAAGTAGAGAATATTAAAGAAGCAATTAAATGTATATAGTGATATGAGTAAATCATTAAATATGAAATGTGAAAATGGTAGATTTGGCCACATCTGGTTAGGGCTCATGGAATTCATATTGTTATGTAAATTCTTTGCATGTAGGCAACTTATTTTTGTCTCATAACTTTTTAGAATTATGTTTTCCATATAAATTTAAAAGAACATAAAAAAAAAATTAATTTTTTAATGGAGAATACACGCATTTTTAAGTAAATATTAATTTTTTACAATTATATCTATATATATATAACGGTGTGTCACGTCACCCTACCTCTACGTGCACGTATTTTAAGTATATATTAATATAAAGAAAATATAAGTTTGGAAAATTTTATAGGCAAGTTAAAAAAATAAAAAATAAAAAGTTTTTCAGCTTTAGCTATGCATAATATATAGTTTTAATTTTTTTTTTGTAATATTTTATAAAGAATATTATTTTACAATAATTTTTTATAAAATAAAAAAAATCTTAATGAAAATTATATCATACCTTATTTTTAGTAAAAACTTTATACAATAAATGGGGTGTAAAAAACAAATAGGTGATCCATAGTTTATATAGTATATAATTTTATAATATGTTATTGTAACACCCAAGTATTTTTAATTTTATTCTTATTATTTTTATTTTCTTTATTTTTATTTAATTTAATTTAATGAAAATAAAAATAATAATAATGATAAAATTGGGTAAAAATATTATTTGGATTTAATTGAAATTAATTTTGGAAAAAAGAGGTGAAAATCTGGATTATGGGAGTATTTTTGAAAAGAAAATCGAAAATCAGAGCTCAAAATGCAATTTAGAAAAGTTGTGCCACATCAGCAGCCTTGGCCAACCAGGACACGCCGCGTGGCAAGGGAACGCTGACACGGGACGGGCCACGTGGGTGATCCGTGTGCGCGCGATCGGACGACCCAGATCAAACGTGCGCATGGACGGCCCAGATTCACGTGTACGGACGATCCAGATTCAATCAGGCACGGATGACCCAGATTGCATCGCGATGGACGTCCCAGATTTAATCCTAATTAAATCGCGATCGGACGGTCCAGATTTAATCTTGATGGACGGTTGAGATTAAAAGGCAAATGGTATAAATAACCCAACCCACACCTGACCACAAAACCCTAGCCGCCAGTGCCTCGCCGGAGAAGAAGAACCAGACGCTGGAGGAGCCGGCCGCCGCCACCCGCGGCCGCACCGGGGAAGTTTCCGACCACCGATCGAGGTAAATTTTCTCCCCCTAGCTCGTTTTTCGATGCTGAGTCCGCCTATGGCCAAACCGGAGCTAAACCACCGGCCGAACGGCCGAAAAACCCAGCCGAAGCCCAGCGGCGCCGCCACGCTCCCCCTCTATTTTTACCTTTAATGAGGCCCTTCCTGGCCTCCGTTCGATGCAAATTTTATATCACTGTGATCACCGTTATTTTCTCTACAGGTTGATCAGAGCCAAACATCAAAACACGACTCACGCCGGAAGAGCCGCCGCACCCGAGAGCACCGTCGTCGGTAAGTTTCGGTTTTTCGTGATTTTTTGGCCCACCGAGGGCCCTAGGGTTGTTTTATCGCAGAGACCGATGCAAGTGTGGCCGAATTCGGCCAACAATGACCAACCCGAGGTGAATCGCCGCCGCAAGCGGCGGCGCCGTCGCCGGAGCACGACGGAGCCGCCATGCCGGAATTCTGATATTGGCCAAAAGGGGTCCTAGGTCTGATTCGGGATTTTTCTGAGATACGTGCAGGTACCGGTAGTGCGTTTCAGTTTTTCGAAAAAAATTCAGAAAAATTAGGGACAGCCCGTAGGTGCACTGTAGAGTCGATTTCAGACCCCGAAACAAGTAAGGACCCCTCACCCTATTTCCTATCACGGTATTAAATCCAAATAAATAATTAAACTGTACTTTGTGACTTTATAGATGTATAATTGATTAAGGTTGCCAATGGAGCCCGAGTCTGATACATTGTTGGTCAGTTATTGTTTGATCTAATTTTCAGTATTAAATGTAGTATGATGTTTGATGTAATTATGTTATGGTCTCGTATGTATGAATCATGGTTTCTTTTATTAAAGTTTGTATTATGGTGAACCTGATACTGTGTTGTCTTGTTTGGTATCAATTACTGGTTTACATGTTGTGCATGATTGGATGATTGAGATCAAGAAAAAAGGCAAAAAAGTTATGTGAATTGATAAAGGGATAATGTGGACCGCCTGACTAGATATCCTGGGAGATGGTGGACGGACCGGGTCCGTAGGGAACCCTACCGGGAACGTGGTATCTCATATCGGATGGGGTATGGAGACCTTATGTGTTTTGGCGCCCATACTGGACAGGGTATGGGGACGGCTCGTTTCACCCTCATACCGGACGGGGTATGGAGGTTTATGGTTTTGGCGCCCATACCGGACGGGGTATGGGGACGGCCCTGGAATCAGATTATTAATGTTAATGGTTCACGTGTAGCGTGAATCCCTATAGATCCCCATGGATACTAGTAGGTTGGTAAAATAGAAAAATATGTTTTTTAATGATTGAAATGCAAAGGCGTGGTAAGTGTTATGTTATAATGCCTATATGATTTCATGATGATGATAATGTTATTGCTTTCATATATTGTTTTCCGGATCTCATCGAGGTAAGTGGACAGTAAAGATTTTTATGTTAATAAACGAGTTTGTTATAAATTATGCTCCATTGGTCATTTTTGTTTTCTACCCACCTTTACTTCCGTGGCGGTGAGATAGTGTGATGTCTTTACTGGGCTGGTGTAGCTCATTCCTTATTTAACCATTTCAGATCAGGAAGACGTTGTTCCCAAGCCCGTTCCGCAGGAAGATGGCGAAGGGGACGCCTAAAGACTTCATAATTATATTTATAGTTCTTATTTCGAGTATCTCCTTTAGTTAGTTTGTTCCTTCATGTTTTAAACATGTCTTGGTTATTGTGTAAGAGATGTTAATCAAAAATTTTATTACGTTTCCGCATTTGAGATTTTTAAATCATACATTTCATTTAAATTTCCGGGGCCGTTACAGTTAATGACTAAAAATTTAAATAAATAACTATTATATTTGTAGTCAATTAAAAATTAAAATTTTTTATATTTAAAAAATTAAATAATTGTTCTATAAATATTATTTTAGTAATATATTCATTATTTAAATTTGTGAGAAAAGTTTTATGGATCAGTAAACATTTATTAAATGATACAACCTGTGAAATAGGATATAGAGGGTGTTTAGTGCATTCTCTTGTACTTTCGCAAAGTATAATGAGTATATCATTATCAGATGATTGTATAAGATTTATATGACTTACTTCAGTTCCATGATCAAGTTTCGATTTTTGGACTGTTTTTGGCTCAATACTCACGTCTTCTTCCTTGTATTTACTTTAAAAAATTTAAGGGTTGGTATGATTTTTTGAGGTGATGAATTTTTGAAGACTTTCTTGTAAAGACCCAAAATACGAGGAATAAAATAATATTAAAATTTATTAATTTGCGAAAACAGTTTAAAGTTTAGGGTTACATTCCTTGCACAACTTGATTAAAACATCCAATATGGTTACGAGAATGCTCTTAAAATAACATAAATAAAAAAGCATATTAAGAAAAACTAATGTAATCAACCTCTACTCGACACTGAAAAAATGAAGAGGCAGCCTTCTAGCTAATTTTCTTACTATTCAGGATCCGGGTATTAGTTGTCTTGATATAAAATGGTTAATAATAAAGAGATGAATTTCACTAACTTAGTAAGAATATTAACGTCTTACCACTGATATGAAAAATTAAAGATTTGTAAAAATCGTAAAACAACCAATAATTCATTTTTCTTTCTTAAATAAATTTATTTAACTGAAAATATTAATTCATCACTCACCTGTAAGCTTCCATATGTTATCTATGAAGAAAAGAATCAGAATAATAATTTGCGTTATGTATTTCTAAAAGAACAACAATAATTAACTTTTACCACTTTTACTTACTTACTGATGTCGCTAGGGGGTCCATAAGGGTCCCCACTACACGTTGATTAAACATTCATTCAATAAATCAAATGGTCGTCCCCATACCGTGTTCGGTAATGGGTGTCAAACACACAACTATCTCAATACCCCATCCGATAATGAGCTTAATCAAGACAATTCTAAATCCCTTTTGGTATGGAACTTATCAGCTCTGTTCGACTGAGGGTAACGTCCACGATAGGGTTTACTATATGTATACACCATTTCCTATGACACCTAATAAGCCCTTTAGTTTAATAATGTTGCTTACACATACAAGTTTTTTTTACCTATCTAGCCACCAAATACGTGTAAACTCACATTTCGTAATTCCAAGAAAACAAAATGATTATTTAATAAGTGATATAAATTAAGATCTAATGGTTCAAGAAACATAATTAGGACATTCGTTACAAACTGATATAACAGAATAAAGATAAAAATGGTTTGAGTAAACTGAATAAATAAGAAAAGCAAATAAAAATAATAAATTAAAGTACTCGAAGTAACGATAGACAATTAAGGTAATATAACAACAAATAGATATCACATATAAGTTAGGAGCAATTATACACTGAACGGTTGCTGACTTCATCGGTAACTTGTATTTAATTAATCAAGGATTGCCAACCATTCATAATTTTTTGTTTATTTTTAATTTAACTTTAATTTAACTGTAATATGAGAAAGAGTGAGGAATTATTACCCTGAGTTGGTGTTCGGAAGACCCCTTTTCTACCACATTTTCCGGCGGTTTTTGGTTCCTAGATTTCTCAGATTTTTTTGCTAAAACCAAAACATTCGTCAAATAACATGGAGATACACAAAAAATTGGCCAAAAGGCCAAAAGTCTTACTGGTGGCCGGTTTAGGGTTCCAACAGGGCATCGCCGTCGTGCTCCGCCATCAGTTCTGCCTTCTACGGCGGCTTCTCCTCTCGGTTAGGCTGGTTTCGGCCGGTTCTGGGCGAAAACCTGTTCATTTTAGAGTTAGACAATGTCTGTTGGCGGAAAAATGAAGAAAACCGAATCTTATCGGCAGTTTTGGCTTCCCAGTGCGGCGGCTTTGCTGTTTTTCCCTTGTGGTCACGACTTTCCTTCGGCTACCCTTGTAACGATCCCGAAAAATCCAAAAAGAAATATATAATAATTTAAGTGTGAAAGCAAAACAAAACGTTAAGATTTACATCTCTCACACAATAACTTAAAAGTACTGAACAACATTACGGAATGAATTCTTTGAAAGAAACACGAGAAATAAGAAAAAAATAGAAAATAGAAAGTATCTAGCATCTACTCGCAATCTTCTTGCAGATCGAGCTCTGGAACCAGGTCATCTTGATCTGAAATGGTTAAATAAAGGATGAGCTATACTAGGCCAGTAGGATATCACACTATATCACCAGCACAGAAGCAAATGTTGGTATAAAATCAAATAACTAATGGAGTACTAAATTTAAACTAATACATTTATTAAAAATAAAACTATTTACCGTTCACTTACCATAGTAGAATTTATGAAAACAACTTATAGAGACGATAATATCATACAGATAATAACTTTATGAACAATCAGCAATCATAGCACACATTATAAATTTATCTATTATCAATAAATCTACAATAACTATCACTCTTTTTACCATCCTACTAGTATCCATGGGGTTTCATAGGGGTGTCCCCGCTACACGTGAACCCTTTCCCTTAACAATCTCAATTATAGGGCTATCTCCATACCCTGTTCGGTATGAGCGCCAAGAGATTAAACCTCAATATCCTGTCTGGTATGAGGGTGAAGCGGGCCGTCCCCATACCCCGTTCGATATGAGTGTCAAATTACCAAGTCTCCATACCCCGTATGGTATAAGACAGCATTCACGGTAGGGTTCCCTATGTACCCGATCCATCCACCATCTCCCAGGATATCTAATAAGGCTGTCATTCTATCTGTTTATTTGATCACACCCCTTTCCTGTTTTCCTTAGTCTCCATTACTAAATCGAACATAATCACATAAATAAACAAACATGCATTCGGTAATGCAATTATGTCTCAAATCCAAAAATCAAACAGTGGTCAGGTAAGATAGTAATACATGCATTTAAACCATAAAATAGATAAACTAAATACTATCATACTTTTAGACTGTAAAATAAATCAACAGAAATCAACAGAGAAATATGTCCGATTTGGCTCCATTAGCGATCCGTAATTAATTATGCACATCTATTTAATTTGTATAAAATACCGTATTATTATTTATTCAAATTTTAATTCTATGATAGGGAATAGGGTGAGAAGTCCTTACTTGATTTGACGTCGAAAAACTAAATAGTTTACTGCACCTATGGGTAGTTCATGGTTTTCCTGAATTTTTCTTTGGAAACTGAAACGCGGATATAGTACCTACAAATGTCCCAAATAAACCCAAAATCAGTCCCAGGGCCTACTCAGCCAATTTTGAAAATCTGGTACGGTAGCTCCGCCGTGCTCCAGCGACGGCAGTCCGCATCGGGTCGGCCGTTTTCGGTCATTTTTAGTTGAATTCGGTCGATTTTACATCGATTCCTGCGAGCACACATGCTAAAGGGCCTCGGTGGGCCCAAAAAATACGAAAAATCGAAACTCACTGGCGGCGGGACTCTCTGGTGTGGCGGCTCCTCCAGCTCACATTGTGGTTGGGTGTTTCGCTTCGGTCAACCTGTAGAGAAGAAAACAGTGATCACAACAGTAAAAAATTACACGAAACGGAAATTGGAAAAGGCCTCATTGGAGGCAGTTTGTGAAATTTTTTACGGTAGTGTCGCAGGGCTTCGTCGGTATTTTCTGGCTAATTGGTTAGTTCTTTTACTCTTATTTGGCCATAAGTGAGTTTAAAATTGAATTTCGTGCAAATTTTTTTTTTACCTTTTTTAGCAGTCAGAAAGGGTTCCAGTGCGGTGGCGGGTGGCGGTGGTCGGCTCCCCGGCGGCTGGGTTGTCTTCTATGGTGATGGATTTTAGCGACTAAGGTTAGGGTTTGGGTGTGGATAGGGTTATTTATACCCATCCGCTTTTGATCTGGACCATCCGATTGCAATTAAATAGGAAATGAATCTAGGCCGTTCATCGCGATCCAGTCTGGGTCGTCCGTACGCGATTCACTCTGGGCCGTAGGAATGGACCTCAACTGTTCGATCGTGCGCATGCGGATCACCCACGTGGCTCCCCCCGCGTGGCCTCCCACGTCAGCGCCTCTGCCACTTGGCGTGTCCTGTTGGTTGGAGCTGCTGACCGGATGTCTGACGTGGCACAATTTTTTAAAATTATATTTTGACCCTTCAGTTTTCGATTTTTTTAAAAAATACCCTCATAACCCAAATTTTCACCACTTTTTCCCAAAATTTTAATTTAATCCTTTATCAATTTACTTAATTTATTCCATTAAATTAAAATAAAATAAAATATAATATAATATAATAAAATTAAATAATCAAAAACTTATATTTATTAATTAAAAATAATAAAAGCTTTAGGTGGGTGTTACAACTCTCCCCCCCTTAAAAGAAATTTGATCCCTCAAATTTATCCCTCACTCTCAATCAAATAACTGAGGATACTTGGCTCTAAAGTTTAATTCTAGCTCCCATGTAGCCTCCCTTGGAGTGTGGTTCTGCCATATGACATTTACAAAGGAAATTTTCCGGTTGTGGAATAATCTGCTCTTTCGATCCACAATGCCGACCGGTACTTCCTCGTAGGATAGATCTTCCTAGAGTGGAAGAGGCTCATGGCCAAAACATAAGAGGGGTCCGAGTTGTACTTCCGTAGCATGGACGTATGAAACACATTGTGAACCTTAGAAAGTTCTGGAGGCAGTGCTAGTCTGTAGGCGGTGGTACCAATCCTGTCTAAGACTTTAAATGGTCCAATAAATCGGAGTTTCAATTTCCCCCTCCTGCCGAACCTACTAATTTCTTTGAAAGGAGTGACCTTATAAAATACCCGGTCGCCTTCCTCAAATTCTAAATCTCTCCTCCGGGTGTCCGCATAACTCTTCTGCATGCTCTGAGTCGTCTGAATGTTCTTCCTTATCTTAACTATTTTGGATGTAATCTCCTCAACCAGATCTGGGCTGGACAGTTTTCTATCGCCCACTTCTTCCCAACAAATCGGCGATCTGCATGGGTGCCCATATAATGCCTCATACGGAGCCATGCCAATACTCACTTGGTAGCTGTTGTTGTAGGCGAACTCTATCAGGGGTAGATGGTCATCCCAATGGTCCTCGGAGTTAAGGATACAAGCTCAGAGTATATCCTCAAGTGTACGGATTGTCTTTTCTGACTGTCCATCAGTCTGAGGGTGGAATACAGTATTGAGAGACAGCTTCGTTCCCATAGCTTGCTGAAAGCTACTCTAAAATCGAGAAGTGAACTTGGGGTCCCTATTGGATACCACTATCACTAGCACTCCATGCAATCTGATTATTTCTCGGATATACATTATTGCTAACTTGTCTAAGGGATCGGTCATCTTGATGGCCAAGAAGTGGGAAGACTTGGTAAGCCGGTCAACAATTACCTAGATGACATCATGTCCTGAGCGTGCCTTAGGTAATCATGTCACGAAATCCATAGTGATATGTTCTCACTTTCATTTTGGGATCGGTAATAGCTGAAGTAGCCCGCCTGGGCATTGATGCTCTGTCTTGACCTGCTAATATACCAAACACTTAGAAACAAAGTCAACTATATCTCTTTTCATCCCGTTCCACTAAAATTGGGATCGCATACTTTGGTACATTTTAGTGCTTACAGGATGCATGACAAACTTTGAGATATAGGACTCTGTCATGATGTCTCTCTTTAACTCACTGTCACCTGGAACACACACCCTGTCCTAGAATCTGAGCAACCCATTGGCGGAGACTCGAAATTCTGAACTAACTTTCTGTTCTGCATCTTTTTTTAGGGCTACTAGGGCTGAATCGGCGGTCTGAGCTTCCATTATTCTCTGTATTAACTCAGGTTGAACAGTCAGATGAATCAACCATGTGACTCTTCTCAAGTCCTGAAGCCGAACCTGTTGTGTGGCCCTAATCTGCTTGCATTCTGAAACCATCAAATGGGCTAATGTACCTGAACTTTTTTTGCTGAGTGCATCGGCTACCACGTTACCCTTACCTAGATGATACAGGATGTCACAATCATAGTCCTTAAGAAGTTCTATCCACATTCTTTGATGTATGTTGAGATCCTTTTAAGTGAATATGTATTTCAAACTCTTGTGATCGGTATAGATATGAAAAGTCTCTCCATATAAATAATGGTGCCAAGTCTTCAAGGCGTGTATGATTGCGGTAAGCTCTAAGTCATGGGTTGGATAGTTTTTCTCATGATTCTTCAACTGTTTGGACCCATAGGATATGACCTCTCATGCTGTATTAAAACACAACCCAGGCCTAGATAGGAGACATCACTGTAAATTGTATATCCCCCCGATCCACTCAGTAAGGCCAGCACAGGTGCAGTAGTTAGCTGCTTCTTTAGTTCTAAAAAACTTCTTTCACAGTCCTCATTTCACTCAAACTTGACATTCTTCTTTGTGAGTCGGGTAAGGGGAGCAAACCTGCGGTAATAGCCCCCCATTCCTAGAAAGCTACGGATCTCCTTAATTGATGTCAATTTCTCTCAACCGACCACTACTTCAACCTTTTCAGGGTTCACTGATACTCCATCCTTTGATATGATGTATCATAGGATGATGGTCTGCTCAAGCTAAAATTCACACTTACTCAACACTAAACTATACCCGCTACAATGCAATTATTGTATCAAAATGGACTTTTTGTCGAACAAGGTAATCGGGCGTAATCAAAATAGAATCAGAAAAAATCCTGAAAATTTGAGCATTGACGTGTTTTGTCAACAAACCTAATGAAATTAGTAAAAGAGGACTCACTTTAGGTCTATTTATTTTGATAGATAAGGTTTGGCAAAAGGGCTTAATTCATAATATAAAAATATTAAAAATAGATTGGCAAGAATCCATAGTTTCTTTATTTTTATTTTTTTTTTATTAAAATATATTATTATAATAATAGAATTAGAATATAAAATATATTAAAAACATAATACATAATAAATAAATAACAACATAATAAATATTTTATATTATATATTATGTAATAAGTAATAAGAATAAACTTTTACTTTGAGAACCTGCAAAACCTGAGTTAGATGGTGAATATATTCCTCTCTGCTTTTGAATAACCGAGATATCATCGATGAACACGATA
>NW_019014690.1:3538714-3569449 GCF_000150535.2 Carica papaya | reverse complement strand
GATATCTCCTCTGTCGTGTCCAATGTTGTAGATTTTTGTGTTAAAGAAATATCTCTGTACTTCACTTCTATATTTGGCATCATCTCTGACACTGTATAAATTGGGCATTTCATTGCTACAAGAATCAAAGACACCTATTGGAAACTCCAGAGAACTTCCACTTAGGGGCATATTATCATCTTGGAATATTGCTTCCTGCAGTAGGCACAGTATGAGAATTCCATGTTCCAATCTAAATTTAAGTAACACTCAGAAATTCAATAATTCAATTTAAGCTACTTGAGACAACCTAAAGTTAATTAATTAAGTGCTAAACTTCAATAATAAAAACAGCCTTCCTAACCATAACTGACTTAAATCCTCAAAATATCTAGACAATTTCCCTACTGATAAATCCACCATGACAACAAGCTTATAGAGAGCTCATCCTCACCCCTTCAAGTTCAAGATCATCCAGAATGTAACTGAAGTTTTTAGATGAATTAGGCGGCCTTGCCGCCTTCCACGGCGACGAGCATTGATAGGAAAGGATCCTATAAGCTCAAAAAATTAAAGCACTGGTCAGGTCAAGTATTTATATTCTTTCTTTCTTAAAATGATAGCTTCGATGAAGTCATTGCCAGATATAAAGTATAAAACAAGAACCTGCTTTAAATAAAACCTTGTCATGCTGCAGACTAAAGGTCGTTTTCATGGAAACTAAAAAATTAAACACCTAAGAAGCCTTGGAGCATAGTTACAGTTAACAGCATGTCTAAAGCATATGTGAGATCGGACAAGAAATTGGTTAGAATACCGACAAACACTATCTAGCACACCTGTCTAAGAAAGCATCAACCTAGAAAGATCGTAAAGCATCTTTACAAGTTGAACGGCATGAACCACATAATGTGCGTGTACATTTCATCTTTCTTAGACCATGTCTCCAATCAGTCCATTCATTTAATAGGATTAAAAAACTGAACTAGCTTGGAAAAACACTGTGTTTAACACTAATGAGAATGTAGAAAGTGCTATACACAGAGTAAAAGTGTAGATAGTAAGTTATTATGGACTGCAAGCAGAATAGATGTTCAGGAGATGAACTGAACTGTATTGTGCCAGTCATGGTTCATGAAAATGTTCTCCAAGAATTACTGTCTTCTATCAGAAACAGGGAAAAAATCTAGTGACATTTAAGAGAAAAATTCTAAATGCAGAATCTAAAATACAAAATGCATATGCTAAATGTGTTCAAGTTACCTCTCAGGTTGTTTTGGTGAATGTCTTGGCGTTTCTATTCCAACTTTTCCTAAACCTGATGGGCGAATGTGAGTCTTAAACAAACGCAATTGTTCCAAAATAGTACTACAGATACTTTCAGCTAATATTTGCATAGATAAAATTTTTCAAACAGTCACATCATCGAATGAGAATTCAGAATATATGTTTTAACTTGCTAAGTAGATGCCAAATGTACGGACACATAAGCCAGGACTACATCAATAATTAGAGGAAACACTAGAACTACATTTGCAAAAGAATGGATTCATACGTGGACAATTTGTTACTTTTTTTGCTAACTTCCATGTTCTTGACCATAAGCCATTTGTCCAGCTCTTAATCATTATCTGTCCCATTTACTTCCAAAGGCTAAACTTAAAACAGCAACTGTCTTTGAAACAGAGATATGAATCATAAATTTACATGAAAACAAGCTTCCCAACAAATATGAAAACAAATGACGGGCATCTTGGTAAGTAAAACCAATCACCACAGGTTTAAGTCAACTTATAGGTACACTAAAACCTGATTTTATGAATGAACCAAGAATTAAGACTACCAAATGTTTTGACCATACCTTCAACCGAAAAGGCAACATGAGCCTCAAACACTGGACTTCCTCCCTGGCCGCCATCTGGTCCATCATCACTAAGCAAATCAAACACAGATAATTCTGAAAACAAAACAGAGAAGAAAGGATGTCAAAACCTCAAAGAATTGAATTTTCAATGTATTTACAGTCATATTCAACAAAAAAAAAAAAATAGCTGCAAACATATCTCCACATCATGAATGCACCTTAACAGAATGCTAAAGAAAGTAACAGGAGAAGATATTTGGCAAGCGACAATATCAGCAGGAAATGACAAGAACCTTACTTGAAATCTGCAACTTGAATCTAATATATACGACTTACGTTGGTCAGGAGCTTCCATTGAGAGATCTTGTTTCTTATCACTTCCAGTGAGAGAATTGTCACAATTCTCAGGTGTGCTAATGAACCCTGTGAGCATGTAAAGGCATCAACTTTTATCAAGGGTAGCTTTGCACTCTTGGAAAATAATAAAAGATTTAGGCATGTAAGAAAAACAGTAAGATTATAAAGAAGTTGGTCTCAAATTTCAACCATTTAGATGAGATGCAACTACAACGTGAACTCCTCAGGCTATGAGTTCAAAGATTTGAATATTTTTACGACAATTAATTATTGAATTATTGAATGTCAGACATTTGAAGACAATGATTCATCCTTTATACATTCACATTAGAAGTTACAAGGAACGAAAATTTCCATATGATGAAAAATCACAAACCAAAATGATGCTATGCATTTTATTCAATCTTTTTCAAATTATTGTAGTCATCTTGAGTAAATAGTAGATGCACATGAAAGCTATTTTTCCATCTCTAGGTTTTTGGTAGTTTTTGTTTCCATGTGTGAACAGGAGGGAAAGCATTCCATAAAAAGACAAGGGTGTATGAACAAGCTCATAACTCACTTCTTTGGAGATATAGTCTCCATGTGTTCGCCCGATGCACTTCCTATTTAAGCAGCAAGACAGTATAATAAAACATCTCAAAACCATTTAACAAGTTTAAATAACCTGATATATCCAAAAGGTAGACCTTCATTCCAAGAGTGGAGAAGACAGACCACATCTACGTACTTGTTCTTGTAATTTCTATGGAATCTCCAGAAGCAGTTGTTCCATTAGGCTTTGTTGGCAGACCTTTCATGATATGATCCAGTCTTGAAGCTTTGACTTCCATGTCCCCCCTCCCTTGTATGGTTTTACGAAAAGAATATCCAGGGATAAAAACAGCATATGGATTTAACTGATTGCAAGAATGACAAACAAAGAAAACACACCACACTTTACTCCTATGTTTATAAAACTAAAATAATGTCTATTGCAAAAATCTCCCAGAGCAACTAATGATAGAAAGAACTGTGTAACCATGTCATGGACATAAATACCATTTCATCATCTAATTCAGTAATTGAAGCAGAAAAACAGGTACATGAAAACATCTTATCCTGCTAGATTCAACAAAGAATCCCTGATTCTCCAAAGTAGAAAATGGTAGACATGACTTAATCTTATTCCTGCCTAATTTCATAGTGACATAAAAAGAAAATACAAGCATTGATAAATAGTAGATGTACCACTTGGATAAGGACCATTGCATTCTTGAGCAAATGTTGACAAGTTCAGCAAACTGAGAATATCCAATGATCGCTGTTCTTTCTGATGTCGATTAGCTGGGTTTACTCCATCAGCATTGTTCTCAAGCCCAGCTACCAGCTCCTGTTGTTGCCGTTTCCTTTGTTCAAAATATTGCTTTTGTCTAGCAAAGTTAGGGATTAAGGTAAGAACACATAGGTTTGTGTTTCTGATTCATTATATCTAACAAATCCACATTACTTATTCTTCAGTATGAAGACAGGTCGCATAATTACAGAGTTGATTTTACGTTCAATATGAGCTTCAGTTGCTTAGTGGAAGAACCTTCTGTTTTAATACAGGTGGGCAAAAACTGCATTTTGTTTGCGCGCGTGTGTGTGTGTGTCAAAGAAAGAGAGAGAGAGAGAGAGAGAGAATTCTTTTACCTCTTATGTGTAGACTTCCGTGACTGGAATTTCCAAAGATATTATGCAGCAAAGAAGCAACATGTTAGAACAGAAATTCAACATCATTTACTTAAATCTAGAGATGAAATGAAGGGCTACAACTCAAAGAATCATGGTCGTACATGTAGCAGAAGTTTTAACCAAGTTGGTACAAGTATTCAAGAATGACAAATTTTCTTCCTGACAAACTTATAAACGCAAGACTGAAGTGAAATTAGGCAGAATTACTTAAGCTCTTAACTTCAGGTGCGCCTTTAGACTTTAAATTCCACATACAAAGAACAGCAAATTTTAAATAACTTTTTCCACGACAACAATGGCACAGACTCACACACAAGGAAGAGTTCCTACCTCTAAGAGGAAACACTGGACTATTTTGCAATATTCAGCTCTGCCTTAGAATTTATGTGAACTACCACTATCAATATTGCATCACAATTGAATGCTATTGCTGTAAATCCATCCACATCTATTGATCTGACTCTATAACCCGCTAACTTAAAACACACACATACACACACGGTGCACATTTACAAAAGTAAAACATAGACCAAACCACTTACAGTGGTCACTTTTCGCCTTGATCCACCCATCCATTGTAACATCTTGAACTCCCTACGAAAACAGATAGCACCACCAACAAAATAAAATAATATTCCAGAAGCAAAAGAGTAAATAGGGGAAAAATCATCTTGTTCAATAGTGACAGTTGTGTGAGTCTGGGAACCCATGGAGGTCGATTTAGCAACATAGCCATTAGAGAATATAGTATACTAATAATCTAATACAGTTATTGAGTGGTTAAAAATGCAGCAAGAGGTGACACCTAATATTTAATATAAAACTAGAGCGTCGATGAAAACTTTCGAACTGTTGAAAATTTGTAAGGAATAAAGCACACGGTGAAATATTATTACGAAGAGAAAGCTTAATGCCGGAAATCTAAAAAAATTACAATTATGACAACACCGTCATAATTCAGCAGGAAGAAACAAACATTGAATACAAATCTATATATTGTTACAAAATCTCATCCAGCGGAAATCAATCTATTCAACTAGAAAGGTGACTACAACAACAGCTAACGAGTATTTATTACCTCGCAAACAAACAGAGAAAGACAAGCACAGCGAAGGACAGGAGAGGTCGTGTATATCACTGTCTTATTGTTGAGTGCAAAAGACGATTACTAAAGCTTGGTCTGTAATGATAGAGAAAGTTGCATAGATTGAAATCCGCAAACTTCCAGAAGCGTGAAATACTAATCTCCTCTAGAGAAGAAAAAAGTGAATTTCTAAAAAGAAAAGGAAAAGGCGCATGCAAATGTATCCCAAGGGAAGATGAAACAAAGCCGCAATGCGTCAAAGCAAGCTCATCCAGCTTGCCCGCCACTAAATTACAAGCAAAATCATAACCATCTCCACGACAAAATAGTAAACCATGGTCCCGAGTCTTCAAAACTTTGGGATTAAAAAAGAGAAGAAGAAGAATACCTAGGAGGATCAGTTGCATTCTCGCGATCCGTTAATTTGATTTTAACAGGAAACTTTGTTCTGGCTATATATATATATGTGTGTGTGTGTGTGCGCGTGCGCCTTTTTGTACCCAAAAAATGTATCTGACTTCTTTCCCGCGACATGATTAATTTTTACCCCGATAGTCTTTTCTATTTGCAATTTGGGAGGGTCCGCAGATTAATGAATTTCCATTTTGGCCCCATATCCACTCCGCCGTTCAAAACGCAGTCAAACAAAGAGACTTATTAGTCGTTTATGTCCTTAGCAGTCAATGAAGTTCGGCGGCACCATATGATGCAAAACAGAAATCTACTTTAAATAAATTTATTATATTGTTACCGTTATAAATGTGCTTTGTATTTAATAAAATGTATTAATTATTATTAAAAAATTACGATAATTTTATATTAAAAAAATTTAATGGCATAAATGATGATTCTTCATAGATTCAATAACAGCAAATTACTTATTAAAATATTTATTATAATAAAATTTTTTGAAATATTTTTCTGGTTACAAAATTTTGATCATTTAAATTAATCTAAAAACAAGGAATTAATCTCAAAAATGAATTATGAAAAGAAAAAACTTGATAGGATCTAATGCAATAAACTAAAAAACATTGAGCTGTTTCCTTAAACAATGAATACTTTCTTAATTACAAGACCAGTAAATAATAGTCTCCACTTGGCATGGTCGCAGGGTAAAGACCAACTTGGTTGATAAGAAATAATTCTGGAAGAAAAGAAAAACATGGATCTGGTAAGGAATGATGTCATATTATTGCTATCTCCCTAAACAAGCATACACATACATATATATATATATATATGGTGAAGTGAAAAGTAAAGCCTAATTCTCTTTGCCTAAACAAAACAGGCCGATCTGTAGCAGTCTTGTGCAAAGATGGAGGACAAAGTGATTCTGTTGGATTTCCTGCCAAGCTCGTACGCAATGAGGGTGAAACTTGCCTTAGCCGCGAAAGGGATCGAGTACGAATCCAAGGAGCGAAACCTGGCCGAAAAGAGCGCTTTGCTTCTCGAGATGAACCAAATATCTCAATCTTACTGGAAAAATATACATTTCCAGAAATGTTGTCTTCAATGAACTTGAATTTTTCTATCACCATGGCTTCGTCAAAACACATCAACCTGACACTGTCTCTTCAATCACACTCCCTTTTTGGTTAAATATTTCTTCCAAACCTGCATCTCTTATCCCAAAAAGTCCAAGCAGGTAAGTCATTGGAGAACCCCTCGCACCAGCTAACTCACCTGTGGTAGAGTACTCACCACAACACTCACCAAGAAATGAAGAACCAGTGTCTGGTTCCATTCAAAGCACAACACCATCAGAACAAGAAGAAGAGAGGACACAAACCGCAAATACACAGATAAAAGCACCAAGACACCAGATGATCACTAGAGCTCAAGCAAGGATCTTCAAACTAAGAAGTATGCCACAAGGTTTCCAATTGTTTAAAACAGTACTTATTGACAACCTTATAACTCCCACCTCCATTGCAGAAGCACTCAAAATTCCTCACTGGAAATCAGCTATGGAATAAGAACTATCAGCACTTAGAAACAATCAAACATGGAAGCTAGTCCCTTATTAACTAAAAATGAATCTGGTTGGCAATAAATGGGTTTACAAAATTAAAACCAATGCTGATGGTAGCTTCTAACGATGGAAAGCAAGGCTAGTAGCAAAGGATTTTCACCAAACACCTAGAATAGACTTCCATCAAACCTTCAACCCAGTAATTAAAGCATTAACACTTCGAGTAATCCTAGTGTTAGCTGTAACAAACGGTTGGAATATCAAACAACTAGATATTAACAATGCTTTCTTAAATGGAGAATTAGAAGAGACTGTCTTTATGAAACAACTAGAAGGTTTCGAAGATCCCAAACACCTCTACCAAGTCTGTCAACTCAACAAAGCGCTCTACGGTCTGAAACAAGCCCCAAGAGCGTGGTTTGACAAGCTCAAATTCCTCATTGATCGAATGAGGCTTCAGAAACTCACAAGAAGACACATCCCTTTTTCATTTTCTCACAAAGACAACTCAAATCTTCATCCTAATTTACACTAATGACATAATAGTTACAGGAAACCAACCAGAAATGATGCAAAATATTGTCAACCAACTTCATAACTCCTTTGCTCTCAAAGACCTTAGAGACCTCCATCTTTTCCTCGGCATTAAGGCAACCCGTGATGACACTGGTCTTATTCTCACCCAAACAAAATATGTAAAAGACCTCCTTAAACAAAATAACATGTCATCGACCAAGGCTTGTCCAACACCGGCTGTTCTTAGGAACAAGTTGTTTACTGGAGAAGGAGAAGAGCTGAAAGATCCAACTCCCTATCGGAAAATGATAGGGTCTCTCCAATATCTAATTCATACAAGGCCTAACATATCATTCATTATCAACAAATTTAGCTAATTCATGCAAAAATCCACTGACCATCACATGAAAGCTTTGAAAAGAGTCATTCGTTACTTAAAAGGAACAACAGATGTCGGCGTTCGCATCAAACCCAGTGATAGACTAAACATTGTTGGCTTTTCGGATGCCAACTAGGCCTGCTCAAGGGATGACAGACAGTCGACTTCAGGCTACTGCATCTACCTTGGAGAAACTTTAGTTTCTTGAAGCTCTAAAAAGCAAAGTGTTGTTTCAAGATCAAGCGCAGAATCCGAATTCAGAGCGCTGACCCTTTTTGCCTGTGAAATCATATGGCTGGAGTCCCTACTCAAAGAGATGAATATATCTTCATCACAAACTCCAATAGCCTGGTGTGACAATATGAGTGCCACTACTCTTGCAAGCAACCCCATTTTTCATTCACGAATCAAACACATTGAAGCGGACGTTCATTTTGTCTGCGATCAAGTAACAAAAGGAGCCCTGGACATTAAATACGTGCCTTCGTGCGATCAGACCGTAGATTGCTTCACTAGGACTCTGTCACAAACACAGGTTAAGTATTTCAGGAAAAAACTTGGATTAGTTCACCGACCGCTTCCCTTGACAAGTTTGAGGGGGAATGTTAAGAACAACTGGCATCAGTCTCTGCTTGAAGACAAGTGTGCCAACTTGTCCAGCTCAGCGGAAAGCTCCAGTCACCACGCCATCTCACCTCACAGATCACCGACCAACACGCATGGCCGACAACTGGAATGCAATCGTCCTCCTCCTGAGTGCCAAATCCTCCGGGACTGGAAACCGTTAAAGCTGCATGTACCAGCTACATTTCCATGTTACTTTTGTCTTTCTGTGTTTCTTACCTTGCTGATATTTTTTTCAGTACTTCAAGAGCTAAGGAGCTCTATACATATGTATTTTATCTTCCAACTCAAAATACAAGTAAATGAATCTTCCATCAGTGCTGAGAATTGTCTAGCTTGATAAACAACTTTCTTAACTCTGGGCAGACGACATAGACAAGAAGATCTCCCCGCTTCCGTATAAGATATGGCCGGCAAAAGGAGAGGAGCTAGCGGCTGCAAAGCAGGAGTTGTTTGAATGTTTGAAGACTCTGGAAAAAGAGATTGGAGAGAAGCGTTACTTTGGGGGTGAGGGACTTGGGTTGGTGGATGTGGTGTTGTTGCCTTTTGTCCGGTGGTTCTATGCGCTGGAGACTTGTGGGAGTTTCAGCGTTGAATGTGAGTGTTCGAAGATAGTGGTATGGGCGGAAAGATGCGCGCAGCTGGACAGTGTGGCCAAGTCACTGCCGGATCCTCACGAGATTTATGAGACTGGGGTGCAGCTTCGGAAGAAGTATGGGATGGAGTAGGTTGATGAATGCCATTGTTGCTTTAGTTTTATTTCTAATAATGAAATGAGTAGTTGTAATGTATGTTATGAGGATTTGTTAGTTTGTTTGTCATTTTGGATCAGAGAAAATAAATAATTTGAGTGTTGATCATGATAACAAGTTTATAGAGAAAGGCTTGTGCTTTTTACATAAATTTTTTATTTTAATTTTAGGATTTTATAAATATTTTTATAAATAACAGGATAACATATAAAGTATTTTAAAAATTATGATGTGTAGTTTTTTTAAAAAAAATAACATTCATATTAATTTTTATTAAAAATTTATATTTAAAGTTTCAAAAATCATTTTCACTAAATATACAGTTTTTTTTCTTAAATAATAATATTTTTTACAATTATTTATACCAAATACGAAATAATTTTTAATTAAAATTTTATCTCAATTAATAATTATTTTAATACTCATAAAGCAAAAGTACAATCGAGTCAAACACACGCATACATACACGCACACATATATATATATCTACATATTCTTAGTATATGTCCTCTTCAGTTATAGTTTTATTTTTGAAAAGAAAAAACTTGGGTTTAATTAATACTGAAAAAACCCAGTTAAAAGAGTGAGGACTCTTCAAGAACTCGTAATAAGGATGTGATCTGATGGGGTAATTAACCTTAAAAACTAATTGAGATTTTTGCATGGCAACATCTTAAACATGTACTTGGAAGACAAGACAAGAGATTAAAAAAATCTTTTTTAAAAAAAAAAATGAAGAATTCGTAAGCGGTGATGTCATTTCTCCTACCTCCGGCCGGCCGGCTCTAGTTAACAGCTATAAATATGCGAAATCACAGTTTCTCTCCAAGTTGAAAACAACCCAATATGGAGGAAAAATTGATCTTGTTGGATTTCTGGCCAAGTTCTTACGCAATGAGAGTGAAAATTGCTCTAGCCGATAAGGGAATTGACTACGAGCGACAGGAACAGAACTTGGTTGAAAAGAAGAGCAGTCTGCTTCTCGAGATGAACCCGGTTCACAAGTTCGTTCCTGTTTTGATCCATAATGGAAATCCCATCTGCGAGTCCCTCATCATCGTCGAATACATCGATGAGGTCTGGAATAAAAAATCTCCTCTGCTCCCCGCCGATCCTCTCCAGAGATCCAAAGCCAGGTTCTGGGCTGACTACACAGACAAAAAAGTACTCTCACTTGGGAAGAAGATATGGGCGGGGAAAGGGGAAGAGTTAGAGAATGCAAAGCAGGAGTTGATTGAATCCTTAAAGACCCTTGAAGGGGAGCTTGGCGAGAAGCAATACTTTGGTGGGGAGACCATTGGGTTTGTGGATGTGAGTCTCGTGCCATTCACCAGCTGGTTTTATTGCTTGGAGAATTGTGGGAGTTTCAGCATCGAAGCTTCGTGTCCTAAGATCGTGGCATGGGCCAAACGGTGCGCGCAACTGGAAAGTGTGTCCAAGTCACTGGCTGACCCTTATAAAATTCATGAGTTTGTGTTGGAGCTTAAGAAGAAATATGGAATATAAGGTCTTCTAATACTATTATTATTGCCCTTGTTTTGTTTCTTGTAATAAAGACAACCTTTTCATTGCTCAACTGATCATGCTCATTTCTAACTAGTTCTATTTGCGTTAAGAGGATAAAAGGGAAGCCCGTGAAAAATTCCCATTAAAATTTATGCAATCAGAATTCGGGCTTTTTGCAGTTAATGGCCTTTTTGGTATTTCAGAACTTGGAAATTGAGGAAAGGAGAAGCCCTAAGATGTCTTTGGGAAGTGACAGGGCAAAGAAGGGCTATGAATTCCACAAATATATCCAATCAGAATTTGCACTTCTTCTGCTTCAAACTTCTAGGCCATCAAACGATTGGGCTAAGGCATTTTTGTAATTTCAAAGTTATGGTGATGGCCTTTTTGGTATTTTACAACTTCGAAATAGGGGGAAAAACCCTAAAATGAGTGTCTCCGCTATAAATACTCACCAAAAGGGGCATTCATCTTCGTCAGGGCTTCCGGCAGATTCAGGATTTCAGTCGGTAGGCTCCATAACTCTTCTATTTTGGAGTTATTTTCTCAAGTTTTGATCTTCTCTGATTGTGGGGTTTTATGTGCATGTGATACTGAATGTGTTTGATTTAAAACCGTGTACAATAAGCCGATGCTCTGGAATAAAGGATGAAGGAAGCATGGTAGTGTGCACGGAGAGGGACTCCAAAGGGTCGACATGTCTGCTCCCTATGAGCTTCTTCCTGGGGCTTTGATTAGGGGGCCTGGTTTAGACCCACATTTTTGTTCTTATTCTCTTCATCAAGTTTTTGTTTTTTCCTTCCGTTGAATTTTAGGGTTTTTTCATCCGATTTGGTTAAACTTTATCTGCGTAGTTAACTAATAAATCCAGCGACGATGAATTCCGGGATTTTCTTCCTACTTATTATTTTTGATCTGATGTGATTAGCAATTTAACTAGATCTTATCTAGTTATGAATTCCACAAATAGCAGATATGCAAATAATTTCATAAATAAATTGGGTTTTCGGCAGTTTGTTCGTCCTAATGCGATTAGCTTTTCTGAGAGAATTTGAGTATTAAGGCAATCTTACTCTATTTAAATTGTACAAGCCCTAAAACAATGTATTCACTGTAAAATTTCCCATAATAATTTCAAATGAATCTTCATTTCGGTTCATGCTAGCCTTCATGAATCCTTGCTGGTAAGCTTCGGAACCACCTTAAGGATTTGGATCATGCTATTTCTGATCCATGGATCCTTGTTGGTAATTCAAATGACATTTGCTTCTCCGGTGGACCAAATTGAGGGTTCCATTGATTATGATAGACAAGCTTACATCTTCCACTTTGATATAGAAGAATATGGGTTCATCAATTGGGATCTTAAAGGACCCGGGTCTACCTGGACGAAAGGCTCTGCGAAAGTGAGGCTTCATAAGTTTACTTCATTTCTGAGTCATATTCTCTTCTAGGATATGGAGTTTAACACCCTTACCGAGTGCTACCATGACCACTACCTTATTAAAATAAGCTTGGGAACAGTCAAGAATCATTGGATCATTGGAGACCCTTCAGATTTGGAGCAGCTTGGAGGCTCACCCGGAGTCTAAATCCTTTGTTGAGCAAGTTTGTTCTCCTAATCTCCCCATCTTTGAGAGTATTGTCAATTTTATGAAAAAGGCTAAAGAGTAGAATGATACGAAATTTTGGCACATTATTAATAACAAGAACTGCCTTCCTTGAAGAATTCTTGGAATCCAGAAAATCTTCCTTTCTCGAAAATCTAAATCCACCCTCAAAGCTTACTAGACTTTTGAACACCCTAAAGAGGGAAGAAAGTTTAGGTACCAAAAAGCTTGTACGGAGTATTAGAGTATACAAGGTAAATAGTTTTGTAAATAAAAGGACTGTGTTTTTTATTTCTGTAAAGTCGGGTTTTTTCTTTGGAAATACACATTAGTTCCATGAATAAAAACTCTCAGTTAATAAGAAGAAAGTATCTTCTGTTTTTCCATATTCTTCCACTCTCTCTTCTTCCTCACTTTCTTTCACTCAATAACTCGACTCACACATTAAATCTGTCTCAGGGTTTACTGGTTTAGTTGTTTTCTTCATCAATTATGTACTTTGATGAACGTTAGAATGTAATATGGTATCAGAGTTTGATATTTCTTCCAATTGAGTTTTTTTTTTTGCTAAAATTAAAACTTTAGGTTCGTGATTTTACAGAGATTTATGGAAGGACCTCCATGATAGATATTCTCAAGGTGATGCAGTTAAAATAGCTAATCTCCAAGATGAGATTTCAATGATGAAACAAGGAACCTATTCAGTCACACAATATTACACACATTTGAAGATATTGTGGGATGAGTTTTTGAACCTAAGGCATCTACCTCCTTGTGACAGACCTTCTTATGACAGTAAAACGCAATGTTTATGTAGTGTTGGAACAACAGTTAGAAAATATTATGAGGAGGATAGAACCATTTGGTTTTTGAGAGGATTAAATGAGTTTTTTAGCGTTATAAAGTCACATATTCTAATTTAGGATCCTTTACCTCCACTGAGTAGGGTAGTTACACTTACTATACAGCATGAGAAAAACCTTGATACAGGACTTTCAGAATAGAATTTTGATTCAAATGTTTTGCATGTAAACAAGACTTTAGCTCCTCAACAGAAATGTCAGTTTTCTGGACAGAACATTAGCAATAATATAGGAGGAAATAAGAAGTATAATTCTAAAAATAGTGGATTCAATAATGGTAAGAGGCCAACATGCACTTATTGTGGCTTCACTAGACACAGAGTAGAGAAGTGTTATAAGAAGTATGGGTATCCACCGGGATATAAACCTAAGCCTCGAAACATTTCAAGAGTAAGTCAAGTTAGCACTCAAATTGATGAATTAGAATCTGGTGTAGTTAATTCTCATGTAAGAATTAACGCACAGTGCAGTGGTCAAGATGCATTGCCATACTCATTTACTAAATATCAATATCACAATATATTATGCCTTATTCAACTATCAATGGCTCCAAATATTTCAACAATACTCCTCAAATCAACACCCTCTCTACTAAGTTCCAACCTTCCACTGAACCAGGTAACACTACTTTCTCCTCTGTTCCATTTGCACTAGTTGCTTGGATCGTTAATTCTGGAGCTAGCGATCATATAGTGAGCTCGATTGAGTTGTTCACTTTACACATGCCTATTGAAAATATATTCATTAAATTACCAAATTCACAAATGCTTAAAATCACACACATTGGTACAATACATATTACACCAAACCTCATCCTTCACAATTCCTGCTTTGTTCCCCAGTTTACAATCAATTTGATTTTCATTAGTCAGCTGTTAAAACACTCACATTTTTCATTGACATTCAACCGTCATTATTGTATCATTCAGGATGTTCATAGCCAGAATAAGATTGGTTTAGCTAGGGTAAGACATGGGCTGTATCATCTTGAAGTGCCAAAATTCAAGAATATCTACAATGTGAATTCTGTTGTAAAACCAATTTCTTCTACTCATTCTGTTGATAAATCAAACCTTCGTGACTGTTCTTCTCTTGTAAACAAAAAAAAAAATATGTGGCACTTTCGTCTTGGCCATCCTTCTCCACCAAGGCTACAAGTGCTACATCAATTGAATGATTCAACAACTCCTTGTTCTTCATTTGTTTGTGATGTATGTTATTTTGCTAAACAAAGAAAACCTTCATTTCTCACAAGTGTCTCTACAAGTTTTTGTTGTTTTGACTTAATATATGTTGATATTTGTAGTCTTTTTTCTGTTGTCTCATTCTATGATCATCGTTATTTCTTGACCATTGTTGATGATATGAGTCGTCATACATGGGTATACCCCATGAAGACAAAAAGAGAAACAAGGCAATTGATAATTAATTTTTTTGCCCATGTTAAGACATAATTTCAAACCAAAATCAAATGTTTGAGATATGACAATGATAAAGAATTCAATTTACACGAATGTTTTGCTAGTAAGGGTGTTATACATCAGCTTTCTTGTCCATATACACCACAACAAAATAGTGTGGTTGAAAAAAAGCATCAGCATATCTTGAATGTGGCAAGATCATTGCGATTTCAAGCCAATTTACCCACCAAATTCTGAGCATATTGTATTTTACATGCGGTATACCTCATCAATCGTATTCCGTCTCCAATCATCAACAATCAAACACCTTATGAACTTTTATTCCATATTATCCTTACATATCATCATCTTAAGGTATTTGGTTGCTTGTGTTATGCTTCCACCTTAGACTCCAACCGATCAAAGTTTGCTTCGCGCGCTACCAAATGTATTTTTCTCGGTAACCCTTCTCATATTAAAGGGTATCGAATCTATGATCTTTATTCTCATAAAGTCTTTATATTTAGAAATGTCAATTTTGTTGAAAATATCTTTCCATTTCATTCCATACCTTCTAATGACTTTGATAAATTTGTTTTATCCCATTTTGATAATTTTACAACAAAATTGCATAATGATACAAGTATTTTGTACAATAGAATTATACAAACCATGGAAGTCTACCTGAGTCAGTCGCTTATGGTCTTGTTTTCTCTCTCACTCCTACTTCGCCCTTAATCGCCTCTCCCCTCTCCTATATACAATGACTCCACATTTATCACTTGTACACCAGAAGAGCTGACCCATCCAGAGTCACCACTTGATCTACCAATTAGAAAGTCAACTAGCTAGTAAAGCAACCGACTTATCTTAAAGATTATCATGTGTCTGGTCTGAACTCCAGAATCAATGTATTCTCACCACATTATATTTCTAATGTCCTATCATATAACCATATTCTACACAAACAACAAACCTTTATCTTTGATATAAGCCAAGATCAGGAACCAAAAACATATAACCAAGCTGTTGTTTCTCTTTGTTGGAGAAAGTCAATGCAAGCTGACATTAATGCACTTGTAGAAAATCAAACATCAAACCTTTATCTTTGATATAAGCCAAGATCAGGAACCAAAAACATATAACCAAGCTGTTGTTTCTCTTTGTTGGAGAAAGTCAATGCAAGCTGACATTAATGCACTTGTAGAAAATCAAACATGGGATTTGGTTACATTGCCCCCTAACAAATAGCTTATTGGATGTAAATGAATTTTTAAAATCAAGAGGAATGTCGATGGATCTATCGAACAGTATAAAGCTCGATTAGTGGCTAAGGGATATACTCAATAGTCTGGTATAGATTATTTGGACACCTTTTCTCCTGTTGCTAAGGTCACAACTATTCGCACTTTGCTAGCTGTTGTTACACCAGTTGGATATTAATAATGTTTTTCTCCACGGTGATTTGTCTGAAGAGGTTTAAATGACTATTCTACCTGGTTTTAGTTCTACTTAACAGAATCAAGTTTGTAGGTTTAAAAAGACTCTCTGTGGGTTACAACAGGCAAGCAGACAATGGAATTTCAAATTAATTGATGCTTTGAAGCAATAAGGCTTCATTCAAGCTCATTCAGATTCTTCTTTGTTTATCAGATCTACTAGCTCTTCCGTCATTGCTCTTATTATCTATGTTGATTATGTGATTAGCTAGTAACAACATGGAAGAAATACAATCTGTCAAAAGTTTTCTACATGATCAGTTTAAAATAAAAGACTTGGGGGAGCTCCAATTCTTCTTAGGTCTTGAAGTTGCAAGGTCTAAGAAAGGAAATAATATTTGTCAACGCAAATATACCTTGGATTTACTTCAGGATAATAATTTTTTAACAGTAAACCCACTCAAACTCCTATGGTTCCTTTTGTAAAGTTGGTGAAAGATGATGGCTCACCTAAAGTTGATTCCACTGCATATCGGCAGCTTTTGGGTAAGCTTTTGTATCTTACCACTACATGGCCAGACAAATGCTTTGTTGTTCAACAACTTTCTCAATTTCTTGAAACTCCTACTCAGATACATTTACAGGCTGCTCATCGAATCTTGAAATACTTAAAAGGCATACCTGGACAAGATTTGTTTTATCCTGTTCATAATTCTTTGAAATTGAAAGGTTTTAGCGATTTTAATTGGGCCATTTGTCCTAATTCACATAAATCTGTCACTTTGTGTCTTTCTCGAATATGCTCTTATTTCTTGAAAAACAAAAAAACAATCAATTATATCTCGTTCTTCCTTTGAAGCAGAATATGGGGCTCTTGCTGCCATCAGTTGTGAGCTGCAATGGCTCCGTTTTTTGCTTACTGATCTGCTTGTGAATCTTTATCCAGCTGTAATTTTTTGTGATAATCTGTCAGCAATAAAAATTACTGAAAATTTGATTTTTCATGAGCGACCGAAGCATATAGAAATTGATGGTCATCTCATTCGACAGAAAGTTGCGGCAGGCATCATTCGGTTGCTCTCTGTTTCTTTCTCCAATCAGCTGGCTGACTGTTTCACTAAGCCACTTTCCATTTCAAGGTTTACAGCACTTGTATCCAAACTGGTTATACAGAATTTGTATACTTCAGCTTGAGAAGGGGGTATTAGAGTATACAAGGTAAGTAGTTTTGTAAATAAAAAAACTACGTTTTTTATTTCTGTAAAGTTGGGGGTTATTTTGTAAATACATATTAGTTCCATGTATAAAAACCCTCAGTTAATGAGAAGAAAATATCTTCTATTTTTCCATATTCTTCCACTCTCTCTTCTTCCTCACTTTCTTCCACTCAATAACTCGACTCACACACTAAATCTGTCTCAGCGTTTATTGGTCTAGTTGTTTTCTTCATCAACTATGTACTTTAATGAACGTTAGAATGTAATACGGAGTAGATTAGTATTGGAGAATTGTAATAAGAGCTATTTTTACACCTTATGTAAAATTCAAAATAGTCATCGGTGGATCTCCTGTATCATAAATTTGAATGGTAATCTGGTCTACCTTGTTGAAATTTTAGGGTTGGCTTGAACATTTCATATGATCGTGTACTCTAATACCGATCACGTTAGCCTTCGTTGCATTCTTACCATGTTTCCTTCCAAAGCGAGAAAATTGAGAGCTATAATGTGAAACCATCAATAAAAGATTCGGAGATCTTTGAGCCTCTCAGTTCCCTGGACTTACTCAAAAACGTCCGGATGGAATCCATGCATGCTTTTACTAAAAACATCGAGAAATAGTTAGATTGAGCCTCAGTAATTTTGTTAAATGGACTTTTGAGGAGTTTTATAATATGAGTTATACTAATAAAATCTGTCACTTTTATTCTCGAAAAGATAATGATGATTCTTTAATGGATTATAAACCCACTAGCCTTCGAAATATTATTTTTAAAGTTTTCACCAAAATTTTATGATTTTCACCAAAATCATAATTCGTTCGTTGATTTCAGTCATATTAGTTTTGTACGTCGGAGGTAGATTATTGAAAATGTAATTATAAACCAGATAATTATTTACAGAGTGTAAAAAATAGGATAATAAATAATACACGACTACTAAAATTAATTTTAAAAAAGTAATAATCTGACTTAATTAGAACTTTATTCAGCATATTATTGGAAAAGATGATTTTCCTAACAAACAGACCCAGTATATCCTTGACTAAATTAGATCTCCTATAGCTTCACCGGATCTCATTTACAAATAATGAGTTTATTTGTAGCTTCAAATGTAAATTCATAATTTTGCAGTACATAGTACTCAAAACAAAAAATGTTATAATTTTAATTTTTTTATATACTATTTTATTTTTATATTCCACAATATGTATAGATATGGAATACTATGATTTTTAGTTGTATTTCATTCAATGCAATAAAATAAATTTAAAATAATTTAAATTAACAGAGTAAAAATTGTGGTCTATCAAAAAGAAACATGCAAGCCTTAATGATCAAGAATATGAAAAACTTGAGAGTAAATTGATTGAATTTTCTTGAACATAATTTAAAATTATAAATAATGACAAATATGATATTCCAAATATAATTTTGATAAAAAAAAAAATGAGAACTTGTGATGAAATTATTGATACGACAGATTTTAATTCATCATTTCAAAGTTCAATACAGATTTACATGATTGTATATCGTACCAAATTCAATTCATATAGCCATTGTTTTCACCAGAACAGTCTCACGACAATACCAAACACTCTTCGAAGGAATAAAACGCAGTGAAACTAAAATGATCTTGGTTTCATAACGATGGTAGAGTGCTTCAAAATGTGCAAGCTGAATTGTCCACCTTTTTCTGAGGTATCAATCTTGGACTGTCCTGGCGGAGGCAACAGTTCAAAATTCTGAACCAAGCGACCTATTGTAATGCCCAAAATTGGCAAAGCCAGAATTATTCCAGGGCAGCTTCTTCTCCCAACTCCGAAGGGAAGGTAACGGAAGTCGTTTCCGTTGGCCTCCACCTTGGCCTCCTCTTCCAAAAACCTCTCTGGCCTGAACTCTTCTGGGTTTTTCCATTGAGCTGGGTTGTTAGCCAGCCACCAAGCATTCACCAAGATTTTGCTCTCTGCCGGAATTTCATAGCCCCCGAGTTTCGCGTCGTGGAGGTTCATGTGCGGCACGAGGAGAGGAATTGCCATTCGGAGTCTCAGAGTCTCCTTGATCACAGCTTGGAGGTAGGGCAGCTTATAGGTGTCAGGCTCAGTGATTTGCACGCCAGGGCCTAACATTGTGTCCAACTCGTTTCGTAATTTTGCTTGAATTTGAGGATGGTTCACCAACTCAGCAATGCCCCACTCGATTGACCACAATGTTGTTTCAATTGCTGTTGCATTGTAAATTTAATTAATATTAGTAAAGTACATTCTTTAATAAAAAGTTCTAAATTATTATTCATTTAAAAACCTACCACCCTATTAAATTTAATAAGATAAGATGTAGAGTGTGTGTGTATATATATGGGGATAACTGAGGTGGGTGGCTAATTTTAAGTTTGAGATTGGGATTTGGTAGGACGAGTGCAACTGCACGTTATGTGGGTTCACCTAAAATCACTTTATTTTCTTATATTTTAATGCCGCCAGCGCCCATCGCCATCAGTTTTATTTTTATTTTTTTCCTTCATCAAAATATTCAACCCTTTTGGTTAGTCAGCCCAAATCACGGTCGCTGAGTTTGACACAGCAACACGGCGCCGTATGACAACAAGGTTTCAGCGCCAGGCCCAGCCCTCCCCTTCTTCCCTATAACATAATCTCTCAAAAAAGTGCTTTGAATTGTGTTCTGAGAAAATAAGTCAATACTTTGTAGCAACTGAAAATTGAATTTCGAATTCAACCCTCAATTATTACGTTTCTAATACTAATTATTGCAACGTCTTCACGTTAGAAAACAAACAAAATAATAAATACCCATTTGCAAATTTGGATCAAATCAAAACGATTTTAAAAAAAAAAAAAAAAATAGTTTCAACCCTTCATCTAAATTAAGGGATTAGAATCACCGCCTGATATATATATATAAGGAAAAAAATCGAAACTGCCGAGCATTTTTGTCCGACTAAGACTTAAATGAGCGACACACCCCGACCCGAATTGGAGGTTGCAAATTAAAATATTTCATCGCAATCGGCTCTTTAATAATTAATTTTTTCCCCGTTTTCAATGACGAAATTACCCTTGTGTTTTAGATTATGGCAAAAGGAGTAAGATGGGTATTCCTGACAAATCAAAAGAGATGCAGAGATTAAGGCCACGTTTGGTTTGGTGAGTTTTGGACATACCAGCAACGTTGATATTCTCGACGATGTAAAGAACGTTGTCCTCATTAATCTCCCCCTTTTGTTGGGCGTCTAATATGTGGTCGATCGCGCACTTCAATCCCTCGTTCGTCATGCTCTTCGTGCTTGCTAGCTTCCTGGAATTTTGGGAAAATTCGTTGTTTATCAGACTGGGAAGGCCAGTAAATTCAGAAACGAAGAAGATTAATGAAAAAAAAATTATTCATACGAGAAGAAAAAAGTTAAGAGAAACTTACTTCCTTTCCTCCACGAAATAGTCCTTGAACAGCTGCAACCTTCTCTCCTTAACCTCCTTGCAGATCTTCAAGTAACCTCTCAGGAAGGGTCTTAAGATGGGTATAAAATCTCCGTAGTTATACTCAAAGCTCTGAGCCAATCTGCTTCTCTCCCCGTTCAATGCCTTCAGTTTATTGAACAGAGGATCATCCTCGCTCTCGAATCTCCTGTCGAACATGATTCTGTACATGTTATTGTACATCATCAGCTGCAATCGCCTTCTCAACACGATCCCATTCGTGGCGGACTCTGGGTTTTTCTTCACATCCTCCACTACACGTGCCGCCTCATCCTCCCACCCGTAACGATACTGCTGCACAACCTTGTTGGTGAAAAAAGGGACGGTCATGATCCGCCTCATTTTCCTCCAGTGCTCACCGTAAACTGTGAACACCATATCCTGTCCCTTACCGGTGAAGATATCGAATACCACGTTCCGGGTCCTGGACCCGAACTCCACTCCCTGAGTGTGGAGCACCTCTTTGGCTAGTTCTGGGGACGAGACGACTGTCAGGTTCCGCTGCCCCATTCGGAGGAGGAATATGTCGCCGTATTTCTTGGCGAGATCTGTGAGGTTTCGGTGGTTTAAGTCATCGCCGACTTGGAGCCAGTTGCCAAACACAGGGACGGGGATGGGTCCGGGAGGAAGCTTGAAACGCTTTCCCCGGAACTTGGAGATGGTTATTGCGAGAACGACGGCGAAGAAGACAGCCAAAAGGGTCTTCTCCAAGAGGAGGAGATCCATGGTGGTGTTATGGATGATCAATTAATGGCGAGTTTATGGGAGATGTGGTGGGAGTGACTGAAGAAATAAGAAGAAGATGAAGGGGATTTATAAGCCAAACGGGGGTTGATTTTGGTGGGCGTTAGGTGGGTCTTGTGGCCTATCTATTTCGTTATCGCGAGTGTGGGAGAGTGGGTGAGGTGTCAGGTGTTCATTGCCGTTAGATTTAACGGCAGACTTCTGTGAAGAGGGAAGGGAGAGTTCCGGTGGTAGGTGAGGTAGGCTGAGAGGTCGGGGTTGGTAGGAGAACAAATATTGTTTTATATTATGTTGTGAGTAAACGTGGGACCACCAGATTAAAAAAAATTGACAAAAATATTAAAAAAAAAAATTACTTTACTTTTTTTTCTTTACTGTAGAATCAGTAAGGTGTAACAAGAAAAAAAATAATAATTAAGAGTTTATATATTGAATAATTATAGAGCTTTAATCAGTTAAAAATTAATTGCATTGTGATATTATTTAATCAGTTTTATTTTTAGTTTAAAATTCATTTAATGTAATTTATAGTTTACTTAAAATTAAATTTGCTATCTACATTTAAAAGCTTTAAGTAGGTAACTGTCTTAAAAATAAGTTCAATTTTTATGTTTAAAAAATTTGACTAAATTATTGTATAAATTATCATATTATATTATTATATATAAATTAGTTAAATAGAAATTATTATATACTAACATATTAGATAAATAAATATCTATTATCATATTAATTACATTATTAATAATTTAAAATCATTTGTATATATTATATATTATCAAATCAAACCTCTATGTTAATCAATACATGAGATTGATCTAAACAAAATAAAAAAAAACTCCCATAAATCAACACGTGAGATTAATATTAATCAATATTGACATAAGAGGGAAGAAATGTAAATGATATATTTTATAGTTATGAAATATCTAATTTTTTTTAATGTAAATGATATATTTTATAATTATGAAATATCTATTTTTAAAAAAATAATTAAATTTTATTAAACATTAAAAGCTTAGTACAATGTTGTCGGGAGACAAAAATTCTTACCTCCCAAAAATTATGATAACAGCATGCAGTTATTGCCACCATGAAATATATAACTTACTCCTTAAAATATAACTAGTATTATATTTTGGTCATTATTATTTTTTATTATAAATTAATTTTTAAATCTATTTTAAAAGTTTGGGAAAATTTTTATGAAAATATCATATATATGATTTAGGATGTGTTTGAAGGAAAAAATAATAAATCACATCAATAAATAAAAAATAATTAAAATCAAAATTAATATTAATTTAATATGTTAAATTGTAATGTTAAGTAAAATTTTTAACACCAATTAAAAAATTATGGATCACAAAAATAATTAAACAATAAATTTTTCTTTTAAACAAGTAGTAGTTTAATTATGAAAATGTTATTTAAAATTGAATAACGTTAGATTTTTTGTAACACTCGATCCCGAAAATTGACCAGGATGATGCTTACGGATTATGAATATATATATATATATATATATATATATAATAATTGAAATTTTTTTATTTTATTTCAATTTGATTGAATTTAAAAAAAACAAATTATGGACGAAATTGAAAATAATTTTGGGAAGAATGAGTGAAAATTTGAGTTCGGTAGGTATTTTTGAAAAAAAAATTAAAAACAGGGGGGTTAAAGTGCAATTAGAGAAAGTTCGGTCACGTAGGACCACCTAGTCAGCAGCTTCGACAAACCGGAGCACGCTGCGTGGCCAACCACGCTGATGTTGGCGCCAGGCAGGAGGTCACACTGGCAATCCACGTGCCCCACGATCGGACGGCCTAGGATCGATCCCACGCGTGTGGACGGTCCCGATTCGCTTCCCCCTTAGGCGCGATCGAACGATGGAGATCAAACGCGATGAACGGTCCAAATTTATTTCCCACTTAGGCACAATTGAACGGTCAAGATCAAACGCGATGAACATTCCTGATTCGTTTCCTTCTTAAGCGCGATCGGACGGACGAGATCGATCACGATAGACGACCCATATTAACGCGGGATAGCTATAAATATTTCACATTACACATAATTCGAACCCTAACTGCCAACCCCCCTACCGGAGAAGAAGAGCTAGATGCTAGAGATGGAGGCCGACTGCTGATCGCCACCGCACCAGAGCCACCTCAAACCGCCAAAAAAGGTAAAAATTCTCATACTCGCTCGGGATTTGATTCTCAGCACTCTTGTGTTCATATCAAAGCAAAACAAATGGCAGGTGAACCGAAAACTACGGGTAAAGCCCGGTTAGGCCACCGCGGCCTAAAACCCGCAACCTCCTCCGATGAGCCCCTTCTAAGTTTCTGTTTCGTGCGAATTTTTTACCATTGTATTCACTGTTCTATTTTCTACAGTTTGACCGAATGAGGAATCCTAGCTGCAAAGGAGAGCCAGTAGAGCCGCTGCACCCGGAAACCCCACCACAGGTAGGTTTCGATTTTCTAATTTTTTTGGCCAACCGAGACTCTCTAAGTGTTTTTTCACAGAGATATGTGTAAAATCAGCCGAAAAACGGTCAGGCCGAGGCAAACCATGGCCACAGGAGGCGGTGCTGTCACCGGAGCACAGCGGCACTGTCGTGTCAGAATCCCGAAATGTGTCGGAAGGTATTTTTAACACCAATTTTAGATCTTTTGAGTATTTTTTAGGTACGCGGAGCGTGTTTAATCTTGCAGGAAAATTTAAAAAATCTTGGGACCGTCAGGAGGTGCGGTAGAAAGTACAGTATTTCGGATACCGATTCAAGTAAGAATCTCTCTCCTTATTCCTTGTTATGGAATTAAAGCTTAAAAATCAATAATATAGTATTCTGTGGAATTTAGAAAACTTCAAAAATAATTACAGGTCACTAATGGAGCTGGAACCAATTAGTTGTTTATTTGTCCTGTTTAACTTATTACTTACTCGTATAACTTTAAATACATAATAATATATTGAAAAAGTTAAATGATTCAGTTGTGTTTTCTTGATACATATATCGGTTGTTTTGCATGATTTACAGTTGGTGGTGAAACGTGAGATTAATATACAGATGAAAAATTGTTTGATGATGTGAATTAATAAATGGTTCTCTTATTGGATATCCTGGGAGATGGTGGACGGACCAGGTACATAGAGAACCCTACCATGAGCGTCACCTCATACCGGACGGAGTCTCGATGAATGATATTTTAGCGCTCATACCTGACAGGGTATGGGGACAACCCAGTTCACCCTCATACCAGATGGAGTATCGAGGGATGACATTTTGGTGTTCATACCGAACGAGGTATGGGAACGGCCAGATAATCAACAAGTTTAGATATTGAGTTCACGCGTAAGGAAATATCCCTATAGACCCCTAGAGGTACTAGTAAGCAGATAAAAAAGAAAAAGTTATTGTTTTTATCACTTGTATAAGAAATCATAATGTCATTTGAATTATTGTCTTTATAGGTTGATTTTAAAAATTTCATAATAGTAAGTATGCAATAAATGGTTTTCCTTATGATAAATGACCTTACTTAAATTAGGAGCTCTATTAGTTATTTTATATATTTTTTACCAACCTTCAGTTTCCGTATCGATAAGTAATGTGATATTTTATTGAGTTAGTGTAGCTCACATCTATTAATCATTTCAGATAAAAAAGATCAAGACTCAGATCCTGATCAGCATAAGGGCTGTGAGTAAGTATTCCCTAGACCCCATTAAGAGCTAATGGAGTTTAACTTCCCCACAATATTTATTTACTATTTTCACATGTTTATTTCTTTTTTTATGCGTTGTTATGAAAGAGACATTTTTGTAATCCTATTGGGCATTTAAATTTATGTGTAAGGAATGTAAACCCTAATGTTATTATATGCTTCCAAATTAAATTTATGAATTTATTTTTCTTCTAGTTTCAGGCTGTTTCAGTTGGTATCAAAGTCGGGTTTCTCGGAACTATTCCTTACACAAATACCTAAAAATACCAAATATAAAATTATCACTTAACTTTTCCTTGTGAAATGCACGTAAAAGAAATGAAGAGAGGAAGACCACCATTAAATCGAACAGCCCAGGATGGCTCGCTTTGGGAGGATGTCAACCAACTATTTGAGATGCTGAAGAGACTCATCTCTACCCAGCAAGCCCGGGATGAAAGGAGGGAGCTGCCTGACCCTCCCATGTTGCCACAATTTGAGCCACCCTTGCAACGGGAAGATCCAGAGCTATCCGGCATTACCACAGCAAAATTCGGTGCCTCAACCGCATCATCCAATACCGCCACAGTATCATCCGGTGCCTCCACCGTATCATCCGACACCGCCACAAGGCCACCAAGTCCCTTCCCAGCACAATCTGGTTCCTCTTCCACAGGATCCAGTTCCACCCATGATGGACCCAGGCTACATTGAGAGGTACAAGAGACTAAACTCTTCTACCTTTGTAGGGGCATCCTATTTTGAAGATGTCGAGTTTTGGTTAGCTGAGACAGAGAATGTCTTCGAGACTCTTGGAGTGGTTCCCGAACAGAAGATTATACTTGCCACCTATATGTTTGTGGGAGAGGCAGGCCGTTGGTGGCAACTCAAGCAAGTCACCTTACCCGTTCCAGTCACTTAGGAACAGTTCTTGATAGCTTTCAATACAGAATACCTCTTGGAGCACCTTCGACATTCGAAGAAGATGGAGTTTGCACACCTTGTCTAGGGTGAGATGACTGTGTCGGAGTATGCCCAAAAATTCTTAGAGTTGGACTGGTGTTCTCCTAAGAGCATGATGAATGAAGGCAGGAAGGTAATGAAGTTGGAGTGGAGCCCCCGCCTTGAGATCAAACAGCAGCTGTACATAATTAAGTTCAGTACTTACTCAGTAGTTCTTGCCAAGGCACAGCTAGTGGAGATGAACATTCGCATCTTTTCTCCAGCAATGGGGAATCCCATACCCCCGGTTTCACACTGTAGACTAGCACCCAGTCCACCGGCTCAGCAGAACAAAAAGCTTAGGTTAGCGACTCAAGCTCCTCCTCAGACTCTAGTAATAGGACACGGTAGGACTTGCAAGTACTGTGGCAAGGATCATGGGGACCGATACTGCTATCATCTCAATAATATCTGCCAAATTTGTAGGAGTACCCAACACTACACGAGAGAGTGCTCGCGGAACCAGAATTAGGCCAAACCTCCTATCTAAGGTAAAGCTTATAACCTCACTCAACAAGATGTTGAAGCCAACCCGAACGTGATACAAGGTACGTATATTATCTATAATTATCTTGCACATATTTTAATTGATACTAATGCTTCACATTTGTTTGTCTCGTACACTTTTATATAAAACTTAAATATATCATCGGAAAGATTTATTTATGTATTGTTGTGTCCACTCCTAGAAGTATGACACTACTAGAAAAATATCTATATAAAGCTTATATCATAGACATATCAGATAAAAAATTAAGTGTGGATCTGATAAAGATTGACACGGGAGACTTTGATGTAATCCTAGGGATGAACTGATTAGCGGCATACCACGCCACCATAGATTGCTTCCATAAGAAACTTGTATTCAACCCTCCTAACAAAAAGCTGTTTACAAGTTAATGAAAATTTTAAATGTAATTTCCTCATTTCATAGTGTTTAACTCTGTGGTCTTCTCTACATTAGGCATACCTAATAAAGAAGTCTATATTCAAGATATTCCAATAGTCCGAGACTTCTCTGATGTGTTCCCTGATGAACTACTCAGACTGTCAGTGGACAAGGAAGTTGAGTTCACCATAGATATCAAGCTTGGCACCCAGCTTATCTCGATGGTCCTTTACCGTATGAGTCGTATCGAGATGGAAGAACTGAGAAAGCATATCAATAAATTGTAGAATAGTGGGTTCATCTAGCATAGTGTATCTCCTTGGGATGCCAGAGTCACATTTGCAAGGAAAGAGGACGGGACGTTACGATTGTGTATTGACTACAGAGGATTAAATAGGGTCATGATCAAGAACAAGTACCCTCTCCCTAGAATTGATGATCTCTTTGATCAGTTGTAGGGTACCCAAGTCTTCTCCAGAAATAAATTTATTTTTGGGTTACCACCAGGTAAAGATTAGAGCAAAGGACATTCCTAAAACAGCTTTCAGAATTAGGTACGGACATTATGAGTTCCTGATCATGCCATTTGGACTAACCAACGCACTAGTCATTTTTATGGACTTGATGAACAGGGTTTCAAATAATTTTTGGGTCAGTTTGTTATTTTGTTTATTAATGATATCCTGGTCTATTCAAAGAGTAGAGATGAACACGCTCACCACCTGATTCAAGTTTTGTAAGTTATCAGATAGAAGAAATTATATGTCAAATTGAGTAAGTGTGGTTTCTGGCTCGAGCAAACTACCTTCCTAGGGCACATGGTATCAAGGGATAGAGTATCAGTGGATCTTGAAAAAATGAATTAAATTTTTGAGAAAAAATGAATTAGAGACGAAATTGAAAATAATTTTGAGAAGAATGGGTGAAAATTTGATTTCAAGGGGTATTTTTGAAAAAAAAAATTAAAATAAGAGGTTAAAGTGCAATTATAGAAAGGTCGGCCATGTAGGATCGAATGGTCGAGATCAAACTCGATGAACAGTCTAAATTTATTTTCTCTTTACGCGCGATCAGACGGATAAGATAGATCGGGATTGATGGACCAGATTAACGCGGGATGGGTATAAATATTTTACGTCACAAAGAACCCAAACTCTAGCCGCCAACTGCCCCGCCGGAGAAAAAGGACCAGACACCAGAGAAGGAAGTCGATCGCCAATCATCGCCGCACCGAAGCCACTTCCGACTGCCAAAAAAGGTAAAAAAAAAATTTTACCCACTCGAAATTCGATTCCAAGAACCCCCATGGCCATATTCGAGTAAAAAAAATGACGGGTGAGCCAAAAACAGCAAGCAAGCCCAGCAGGGCCGTCGCGGCCCAAAACTCGCAACATCCTCCGATGAGCCCCTTTCCGGTTCCCATTTTGTGCAATTTTTCTACCATTGTGTTCATCGTTCTATTTTCTACAGGTTGACTGAAAGAGGAATCCCAGTCGCAAAGGAAAGCTAGTGGAGCCACTGCACCTAAAAATCCCACAACTGGTAGGTTTCAGTTTTCTAATTTTTTTGGCCAACTAAGTCTCCCTAATGTATTTTTTCGCAGGGATATGTGTAAATTTAGCTAAAATGGTCTAAACTTGTCGAAAACGATCAGGCCGAGGTAAACCACCGTCGCGGATGGCGGTGCCATCGCTAGAGCACAATGACACCGTTGTGCCAAAATCCCGAAATTAGCTACAGAGATTTTTAACACCGATTTTGGATTTTTTGGGTAATTTTTAGTATGTAGAATGTGTTTAATCTTCGCATAAAAATTCAAAAAATTCAATAACTGCCAGGAGTGCAGTAGAAAGTATGGTGTTTCGGATACTTATTCAAGTAGATCTCTCACCTTATTCTCTGTTATAGAATTGAAACTTAAAAATCAATAATATGGTATCTGAGAATTTAAAAAATTTGAGAATAATTACAGATCGCTGATGAAGCCGAAACCGATTAATTATTTATTTGTCCTGTTTAACTGATTACTTATTCGTACAGCTTTAAATACATAATAATAAATTGAAATTGTTAAATGATTCAGTTATTTTTTTTTATACATATATTGCTTGTTTTGCATGATTTACGGTTGATGGTGAAACGTGAAATTAATATGCAGATAAAAAATTGCTTGATAATGTGAATTAGTAAATAGTTGTCTTACTGGATATCTTAGGAGATAGTGGACAGACCGAGTACATAGGGACCCTGCCATGAACGTCACCTCATACTGGATGTGGTATCGAGGGATGGTATTTTTTGCGCTCATACCGGACAAATTATGGAGACGACCCGATTCACCTTTATACAGGACGGGGTATCGAGGGATGACATTTTAGCGCTCATACTGTATGGGGTATGGGGACGGCTGGATAATCGACAAGTTTAGATATTGGGTTCACGCATAAGGGGACATCCTTATGGACCCCAGAGAAACCAGTAAGCAGATAAAAAAAGAAAAAGTTGTTGTTCTTACTCACTTGTATAAGAGATCATAATGTCATTTGAGTTATTATTTTTATAGGTTGATTTTGAAAATCTCATAATGATAAGTATGCAATAAATATTTTTTCTTATGATAAATGACCTTATTTAAATTAAGAACTCCATTAGTTGTTTTATGTTTTTTTTTATTAACCTTTAATTTTCGTATCGATGAGTAGTGTAATATTTTTATTGGCTTAGTGTAACTCACCGCTATTAAGTATTTTAGATCAAAAAAATCAAGACTTAGATCTTAATCAACAGGAGGACTGTGAGTAGGTGTCATCCGGATCACATTAAGAGATAGTGGATATTAACCTCCCACAATATTTATTTACTATTTTCATATGTTTATTTAGTTTTTTTTATGTACTGTTATGAAATGGATATTTCTGTAATTCTATTAAATATTCAAATTTATGTGTAAGGAATATAAACGCTAACATTACTATACATTTTCGTATTAAATTTATGAATTTATTTTTCTTTTAGTTATGCATTGTTTTATTTTTTAAATAAATTTATAAAATTAAGATTAATTTGTAATTAAAAAAAATATTTAAAGTTGAAATATAATATTGATGATATTTCATAAGTTAAATTGGATATTTACTCTTATATTTATAATTAAAAAATAGTAAACTTGAATTGTTTAAAAATAATGTGCATATTATAACTTCATACAGGTCCATAAATAAGAATATGCAGTTTGTATCATGACCAAAACAGCAATATTTTTTTTTTAAAAAAAAAAAAAAGTTAGCGAGGGGATCAATCTTACATATAAATATATATAATATATGATGCCTTTTTTTTTTTTTGGAAAATGTCAACTCTCGCCACTAAACGCTGTTGGTTTGCCGCCTTTATACACCGTTAAATAACATTTGACGACGTCAACACAATGAATATGGTAGCGCCGTTCTGCAGCTCACATGCGTGTCTACCCACTCATCCCCCTTTCATCCTCTTACTTTTAATTTACACTATTTTTTATTATAATTTGACATGTTAACAACTCTATATAAATTGTTTCAAACATTTTTAATATTTAATTTTTAATAAAATAATCATTACTTACCAA
>NW_019014690.1:3499068-3522596 GCF_000150535.2 Carica papaya | reverse complement strand
CATTAATAGTTTATCAATCAAATACACTGTACATAATTTATATAGTTAGAGTTTAAAAGTAATTTGATTTGGAACCAATTAAATTCATTGTTATCCATACCTTTATTATTATTATCATTTTTTTTTAATTTGTTGATTACTAATTAAAATGTTAGTATTTAATGAGTGTCTCAAAGTATATGATAATGGCAACCAAACCAATTTAACCTTGCTACCTAGTCATGAGCTACCGATAGGCAAAAACACGTGTACTACATTTTTGTGGGTGTTGTTTCTTTATAAAAATAGATATGGCTAAGTGAGGGAAATTAATATACACCTAATGCATGCGCAGATTTAGAAAAATTTAGGCTGCCATTCAAATTTATTAAAAAGGAGGTTGTTTACTGCCATCCAAAATGTGGAAATGGTTAAAGTCCGAATTATGAATATTGTGGCAGAGCACGAAGCCACGATTTATTTTATTTGAAAAAATGAAGCCATAAATTGATGATGACGCAATAAATGGACGTTGTGAGGACGGAGATGACGTGGAGAAACGTACGTCAGTGAGAAGAAACGGTGCCGTTGGTAGTTTAACGCAAAACGGAGTGGCTTTCGTTGGAAGGTTGGTGGCCATTTGTCAACGTCTCTTTCTTTTGTAGTAGGTAAAAGCCTAGTTCATCTAATCATTTTCCTTTTTGCTTTTTCATAATTTTAAATAAATTTTAATTATTTTTTAGTCATTTATTAGAACACGGGTTACTATTTTTTAACAAAAAACTTATATTAAATATGATGAATTATTAAATTAATTTTAAAGATTAGCATTTATTAACAAATTAAATTTTAATATTTTTTTATTAAAATTTAATATTTAATTTATTAAAATAATTAATAAAAATATTTTTTAAATATATTAAATATGATTCAATTATTTTAATTTTTTTTTTAAATAACAGATTAATGTTTAAAATAAATAAAATATATTATTAAATTTTTAAAAATTAATAATCCAAATTTTACAAACTAATTTAATAATTTATTCGATTAATTATCATTCCATTAGTAAATAATATATATATATGTGCATATATGTATATATACCATTACTTCACTCGATCATTACAAAAAAAAGAACATGACCAGAAATTATCAATTTCATTATAACTATATATTTAATTGTTTTTAGATCGGCACATAATCATCTAGTCCTCAAAATTTTTGTTATGTATTATATTTATATTTGTAGCTAGATATATTGATTCAATATAGTATATTTCAGTTTATATAAATTTGAAGTTTATATTAAAAATTCAAAAAATAAATAAATAATGACGAAGTAACATATGATGAAATTATTTGAAATTTAATAATAAATTATTTCATAATTTAGTATCAAGCTTCGTGATTTTTTAAAAAATTACATGAAATTTTATTCAATGTGTTAGTTATAAAGTAAAGGTTATTAATCCTCTAAATTTGAAATATTGATGATAACATAATAATTTTGATGATAACATGTTTGATTATGAGTTAAATATGTTATCACTCTAAATTTATAGGGAAATTTTTACCTTACTAATGTTAAACATTAATTAGTTCAACTAAATTTTTTTAAAATTAATCTGTTACTGTAACTACTAATTACTATCGAGATATAACTATTTAAATGCTCAAAATTAAAAATAATATTTTTAAAAAAATGACATGTGAACAATTATTATAATAATTTGTCACAAAATTTCAAAGTATTTTTTTTTAAGAGTTTGTATACAATAAATTTTTTTTTATATTATATCTCAAATCAAAATATAGTACTAATTTCACGTGAAAGTTTATGTCATTTGTCATAACATAATTAGTTAAATTTTAGTTTAATTAAGTTAAAAACTAATTTATACTTGCTCAAATATTTGTTATTCTCGAAATAAATACTCTCGAGATATATAATTATCTTATTTGAGAATAATAACTATCTATTGATACTTATTTATTTTTATATTTGTAAATGTATCACTTCAAAAAAATAAAAATAATATTAATTAAGTGTGAAATAACAAAAAAAACCAACAAAATTATTTAATCATACCTAACATAAAAGATAATATAAATGTCACGTAAAATATAAATTTATTTCATCTACAACTATATAATATAATTAATTAACCTCTTAGTTTGATAAAAGTTGAAAAATAATTTATACTTAAAACATTTGTTATTCTCGAATAAATACCTTCGATTGTACAAGATGTACGTTCTCTTATTTGAGAATGATGAACCCTCTGTTCGAACTCATTTACTTCTACTTAAATATATGTATCCCTTTAAAAAAAAAAATAATTAAATAATTGTGAAATAATAAAAAAAAAGAATAAAAATCCAGTTTATAGGATATTAACGTAAACTAATTGGGCCTAATTAGTATCTTCATTTCAAGGCCCATATAATATATAAAGCTTCTTATGGGCCTAAAAATTCATAACGGTCCAAATAACCACCTACACAGTATCTGTCGTTTGTTTATTTATTATGTACTCCACCACTTCCAACTGACCAGACAGTCTTCACTGCCCGGTGCCTATTAAAAGTATTTCTTCTCCGAGAATTAAGTACATTTCTTATCTTTTCTTCTATCTCGAGAAACTCTGAAACAGAAACCACGAGCAAAACAGAACGATGTCGTATGTGCCTCCACACCTGAGGAACTCAAGCTCAACCTCCTTCACCAAATCCTCCTCTCTAAACCTAGACTCGTTTGATCAATCCAAGCTCTCCTGTTCTTCCAATTTCCATTTCAACAACTCCTCTTTTACCAATACTACCGTTGCTGCTGCTGCTTCTTCGTCTTCGTCTTCTTCTTCTGCTTCCTCTTCTCCTCCCTCCACATTCTCAAATGGATATCGTCGGGTGTCCAGCATGCCAACGTCGGTGAGGGCTCTGCATGTTCCCGACCCTGTTTTCCATCCGTGGAAACCCTCCGACCGAGTTCTCCGCTTGACGCCTGAGCAGGTTCGGCTCTTTCACTCTGAAATGCTTTCTAGTTTGCCTTTGTTTTGGAGGTCTTCTATCCTTGCGCGAATTTCTGCTGTTCTTGTGTTTATTGTGTGTTTATGTTCATCGGCTTGTATTGATTTGTCCGAGAGGTTGTTAACTTGTCATACTTTAATTGTATTTTCTTCATTGTGGTTGGACTCGCGTCTGTATTTCCAAAGCAGGTATTCCTATTAACGCATTTTCTTTTCGTGTAAATTTTGGAATCTTAGAATGAAGGTTGTTTATCGATGAATTTCCCTTTTTTTATTTGAAAATTTTCCTAAAAACAAATGGTGTCTTCTCGTTCTATCCATTTGTTATATTGATATTCAAATCTGGATCCCCCTCGTTAGTCTTGTTTCCAATTTTTCTTTTATTTTTCTTGCAGATTTTTTAGACAGTAACATTAAGTTTGAAATTTTATTCGTTATTGTTACCATTGTATTGTGTCGACTAAGTCTGATGTTCCTTAATCCGAAATGAACAGTGCTAGTAGTGCACCAAGAATCTCTCCAGTGTATTGGTGTAACACCGCAAACGATTAAATCAGCAACTTAGATTGAGAGGGGAGAGATTAGACCAGCCATTTAGGGAAATAAGGGTAGTAAAAGATTACCTCTCTTGGGATTCAATTGTATTTATAGAGACTAATCATGGGGAACAGGTAACATGTAAGGACTAAGGAGGGAGGTTTTTTCTGATTCAAGTGGCTCCTCTTAGGTGTAAGATTACTCTGTCACTGATAAATTTTGGGGTATGAGCTGACATTATGGGATCTTTGGAATCAAAGATGTTAGTTAATAGGAGTTGACTTCTAAACAGATTTGACATCTATGCCTTTAGCATTCTGCTAAGATGGATGGCATAGATTCTTTTTATATGTAGGGCTGATCCGAGGCCTTTAGGGGCCAGGCCAGGGTTTGATGCCTGAGCAGATGACTGGGATGTATGATGCAGGTAGTATGAGATCTACCGAAATGCCCTTTGGTTGGATATTGATAGGCATGTATAGGCTGGGAGTTGTCTCTTTAGACACGTGGTGTTGGTTGGGGAGCTGGGTGTAGCAGTCGTATCACTAGTCACCTTCTAAAATTGTCAACAACAAATGGAGGTAGATCAAGTCACTTCTCCACAAATAATGCCTTGAGAAGGCGTCAGGCACACAAGGCCTACTCCCACCCCACTTTTTAAATTGAAGGATCTGGCGGTGGTGGGTCATCTTTGGAACGTGTGGTGTCTGATCACAAGATTGCAGCCTTTGTTTCACTTGTCAAGGATGATGTGTTAGGTCTTTCTATCATTACTTAACCAAGAATGACTCCGTAGAGACCAGTTTTCTTTTCCAGCAAATCTGGAAGGTGAATGCTCCTCTTAGAGTTGCTTCCTCTGTTTGAAAAGTAGGACGTGGGCGTATTCTTACCATTGACAAGCTAATGAAAAGGGAAAAGATTATGATGAATGATTTTTTTCTACGTAGAAGGGCAGAGGAGTCTCATAATCATATTTTGGTTTGGTGCCCACTTGCGTACAAGTTATGGACCATGGTAGATGGGTTTCTAGGGATTCGTTGGGTAATGACTAGTCCTATTAGGGATGAAATATGTGAGAAGAAATATCTGAGTTTCATTTTCCTTGCTATATTTTGGGTGGTGTATAAAAAAAGAAACAAAATACTGTTTAAGGTGGTAGAAGATGATTTTGATAGGGTTAGAGATAGATGGTTTTAGACCCAGGATTTTTTGGTCATAGGTCATTCTTTGTATTTTATAAGGATTATTGGGACTTTGAATGATCCATTTTGATTGACATGTAAATGATTTTGTACATGGGTTGTCATTCCCTTGGTGCCCGTAATTAATGATCCATACCAATTTTTTATTTAAAAAAAGATATGTATTGGTGCAGGAGCAGTATTCCTAAAGACCTTTGGAATTTTGCGTAGGATAGTTAAATATCTTTATACGAACTTGAAATGGGTGTTCTGATCATCCTAATCTCATGTTTTTATTCCAGACCGAAGAGGTTCGTTCTCGGCTCAATGTTGATGTTACTGTAGCTTCAGGCTCTCCTTCTGCTCCTGCACCGATTGAGTCTTTTGCGGACATGGTAAATATGTATTTAGCTGATGAGAACAAGCGCTTTTTTGGTTTGAACTGTTAAGTACTGGTTATGAGTGAATGAAACTATGGACTTGCACTTTTTGCAGTGTTTGCATCCAAGTATAATGAAGGACATAATATTTCATGAATACACCACACCAACTTCAATTCAGGCGCAGGCCATGCCAGTAGCTCTTAGTGGAAGGGACCTGTTGGGTTGTGCTGAAACTGGTAGTGGCAAGACTGCTGCCTTTGCCATTCCAATGATACAGGTCCTTGGCCATGATAGATGATCCTATATTATAATTATCATAGTTATCTTTTATTATGTTGCCGCTACCTGATGATCTTTCTTCACATATATTTTTCTTAATTTCTCATGCAGCATTGCTTGGCTCAATCTCCTGTTCAGCGTGGTAATGGACCTTTGGCACTTGTGTTGGCTCCTACTAGAGAGCTTGCACAACAAATAGAAAAAGAGGTAAGATAGCTATATTTCAACCAAAGAAAGTTAGTCACTCTGTTACGCTTTTGTTCTATGCTTTCGGAGTAGCTGAAAATTTCTAGCTTCTCCTCTATTACCTTCACGACCATTCTCCTTTTTAAAGACAGCCTAGTTTATTCAGTTTTAGATTATCCAATTGCAAGGGTCTTGATGTATGGCAAGCATTATTTTCTGTACAAACTTGATCTGTTATCCTTTTTTTTTTCTCCAGAAACCAGTGAGTTGTTCTAAGTATCATCATGTTGAGTAATAGAACAGTGCCTTTTCAGGTTAAAGCTTTTAGCAGATCTCTGGAATCTTTCAGAACTGCAATTGTGGTTGGTGGAACAAACATCGGTGAACAAGTGAGTAATTTGGTCTTTTAGTTTCTCTTAGTTGTTGATTGACTTCTCCAGATAGCTTCTTTATGTCAGAATCATCTTGTCATTCTCAATGTTTTGCTTACAGTAGATCCCATACTTTACTATCAGAATCTGAAGATTCTTTGTGGTTTCACCTAATTTTGATAATCTGTTGTTTCTGGATGCAATTATAGAGATCTGAGCTTCGGGCTGGAGTGGATATAGTGGTGGCTACTCCTGGAAGATTTATCGACCATTTGCAGCAAGGCAACACTTCCCTTTCGAGAGTTTCATTTGTTATTCTGGATGAAGCTGATAGAATGCTTGATATGGGGTTCGAACCACAGATAAGAGAGGTATATATCATCTCAAGTTTGTATGTATCTGTATGTGTTCTAAATGCAGCTAACCTGGGGCCTGACTGACTGATTATTTCAAGTCGCATGATTATTTTCTTAAAAAAGTAAGACAAAGAGGGTTTTAATCGTATGTTTTTCTTTAGCTAAAGAAGATTTATGAGGAAGAAAGAGGACAAATACAATGTATACACAGAAGATAATGCTTCTCCGTAAGGAATCCTAAAACGAAAGAGAAAAAGAAAAAAATCATAACAAAGCGACACCACCCTAGGAGCTATAAATAATAGCATTCCCAACTAAATGAGATGCTGAAATACTAGTATTATGACAGTATCCATTCACTTTAGCCCAAAGGATAGCTAAAAAGGTAGCTCTGTCCGATAACTCATGAAAAAATGTGTGATAGTCCTTAAAGATCTGACCATTTTGGGAAAGCCACAAACACCATAAACCAGCGAATACGGCCCCTTGCCAAAGTCTAGTCGGATATTTCTGTTACATGAACCCACGATCCACTTCCTGAAGGACAGGCAACTTGTTGTGGAAGCAAAATAAACTATAACATTCTTCTCTCAAGAGAAACAATGACAATAATGAGGGAACTCAATGCTGGGGAGTTCTTTTTTCTTTTCCTAGCTCCCTTTTGTGGAGACTGGTGAAATCTGCACTACCACACTCCTCAATTCCTTAACAGATGAATTCTTTAGCTTCTTGTAAACATAACATTTCCCAGTGGGATGGTTTTCCTTATCTTTGAAAATGCTTTTCCGCCTCTTGACCTATAACATAGAATTAAAAGTAACCTTATCCGGTTACCAAAACTAAGTTATCATCAAATTCTTTATGCATGGTTCATTTCATACCTGAAATATACATGTTTTTCATTTCATACCATACAACAGGTAATGCGGAACCTTCCAGCAAGGCATCAAACTTTGCTGTTTAGTGCAACCATGCCTGTGGAAATTGAAATGCTAGCGCAGGTAAGATCTCCCGCTAATTTTTGGACTTTGTTTGCTTGTATAAGCATTCTTCAAAGTTATTGGATAAAGAGTAGCTTTATTATTTTTTACGTTACTGAATTAGATCTGCCATAATGGGTGTGGCTTTTAATGTGTATATCTTTTAATCTGAATTAATGTAAATGTGGACATAATATTTTGAATTTGTCATGTGGATTTATGAGTGTGCATATTTCTCTGCATGATAAGCATAAAGTATTCTGCTGTCAGTAATTCATTTAGATCTGCGATTTAATGTGATTGCATATTTCTAACCAACTAGTTCTTGGTTGAATAGCGAATACTTCTACCAATTTCTATGAAGATGTGGATTCAAATTGTAAGTTGTGTATCGAGTGTTATCCTAGGAGGTGTCGTCACTTGTGTTCTTGTTTGGAGTTTGTGTTATTATTGGTATGCAGGTGCTACCTAATTAGTGCAATGTATGAATTTTCACTCCAAAAAAAAAAAATATTTCTAATTACATATTTTCATAAGTTTTAGTCACCCCTGTTAATTAGGAATGCATATGACTTATTTCTTCCCACTTGAGTAAACCACGGGAACCTGTCTTTTTATGCGTGATGCTTAGAACTTTCAAGTTTTCCATGGTTTTTCGGGCTTTAAAATACCAGAAATTTAATCCATTATATGGAAAAATATTTTTCCCAAAGTAATATTATACTTTTTTGTTTTATTTGGTAAAATTGAAAAGAAAATTCTCCAGCGAATCTTATTGCTTTATCAATATGCCAAGAAGTTTTACGTGTGATCTGGAATGCAAGTTTATGATCTGTAACTTCTGCTTTGTCTTATAGAATTTGTTAAACATTAAAATATGGAGAGGTAACTTTGAGAAAAATATCATTTTTATTGTATTTCCTGACTTATCTTCTGTGAGAATTTCTGCACAATTTTCTCTTCTTGCCTCATTTCAGGATTACTTGACCACTCCTGTACAAGTAAAGGTCGGCAAAGTGTGCAGCCCTACAGCGAATGTACTTCAAGTTTTGGAGAAAGTTTCTGAAAGTGAGAAGGTATACTTACCTCGACGTTTCAAGTAAATTTAGTTATGGGGTGGAGTTGCTGGCTTAACACTAATTTCTCTTCCGGTGTTTATTATGTTCTAGGTTGATCGACTTCTAGATCTACTTGTTGAGGAGGGATCTCAGGCTGAGAGATCTGGTCATCCATTCCCTTTAACCATTGTGTTTGTAGAACGGAAGGTAAAGCTTAATCTGGACATCCTTTAGTTAATATACTAGCTTCTTATGTGAATAATGTCTGTCTGTTCATTCTGTGCCAATAGACAAGTATTTATTTGTTTTCCAGCTACCTACTGCTCAAGCAAACCTCCAAAATTTTCAAGTGTGTAAAATTTATTTTTCAAATCAAGCCGTACAGAAGTTTTGTGTTCAAATGAAACCGGTACTTCTAAATTTTTTTTCAAATCAACCTTACCATATACTTCCATTTAGTTACCATTAAATCTTATGCCCATCTAGCTGCTGACATGGCACGTGGGCAGTTTTATTTAACCATTTAACAATGTGGCATCCGCATGTGCGGTGTGTTTAAATATATATATGTGAATATATATATAATATATGTTCTTCTCTCTCTCTCCAAACAGATTTAAGTATTCCTTTTCTGCACCTTCTCCTCTTTCTTTCCCCTCGCCATCGTACTTCGAGGGATTGAAATCCGCCTGCTTCAATAGCAGGCTAGTGTTTGCGTTCGGTTTTCTTTCCCCATTCATTCAGTAAGCTCGGCTGCTGGCGGGGTATTGAGAGAAACATTCGAGGGTTATTATTAGAATCTGGGTTGGGGATGGAAGACAAAGAAGAGGAGCAAGGGATGAGAGAAGGGAATCTGAGAGTGAAGGGTGTGGGGTGCAAGGAGAGAGAACCAAACACTAATTTTCCCTTTTGATCTTTGCACTAGAAAATTATTTTGTTGGTTATTTTTTTAAAAAAATCTCAAGTCATAAAGAAAGTTTTCTAGTTAAACAAACGCAAATTTTCTTCTAAGAATTTTGCATTTTGTTGGCATTGTCGTTTTGAGATTTTTTTTTAATTAAGAAAAAATCATGTTGAGTTGAAGATGGGTGATTGAAAGAGTTTATATATGAAATATCAGCAGGCTGAGAGTAGAAGAATGGGAAGTAGTTGAATAGAGAAGTCAAGAGAAGAGGACTGTTATGCTCTGGGGAGGACTGTTTGGAGAGAGGGAAGAGGACTATTTGGGGTGTGTTTATTTGTTGCCAATGTGGGATCCACATGGATACCATCTTGCCAAATGTTCAAGTGAAATTGTTCACATGCCATGTCAGGTAGCCACATAGCATAAAGTTTCAGTAACTAAACAAATGGTAAGGACTGTTTGAAAAAATTTTAGAGGTACAAATTTCATTTGAATGCAGGGGCTGATTTAGAATAAAGTCAAAAACTACATGGGCTTCTTATACATTTTAGCATTGTATATATTGTCCTATAAAAAAGTTATATATTATCTAGTGTACCATAAGAGTCATTTTGTACGATGTACCTAATGTTCATGAAAAAATCACCTATAAAAAGTACCATCAGAGTCATTTTGTACGATGTACCTAATGTTCATGAAAAAATCACCTATAAAAAGTACCATCAGAATCATTTTGTACGATGTTGGTATATTTAGTGTGGAAATAAATTTTTCTTGTGAGCAACAAGGATGAGTGAAACAGGGTAGTTGCTGATGAAAATATGAGTTTTGCCATATCTCCTCTGGGGGACACAGCAGACAAGTCTCCTGGTACTTACCCCTCAGTGCTCACTTGGACCTAGATTTCTTGTTATAGCCCACGATTTGGTAAAGATAAAGTTAATTTATTATCCTATAAGCTGGAATCTTATCCTTCAAAAATTTGGTAGAATGTTATAATTCTTGAATGTGGGTATGCATGCAGACACGGTGCGATGATGTCGCTGAAGCTTTGGTAGCACAAGGTTTACATGCAGTCTCTCTTCATGGTGGCCGTAGTCAGAACGAAAGAGAATCTGCCCTTCGTGATTTTAGGAATGGCTCAACTAATATTTTGGTATTGTCCATTGCATTTCCATTGAGCTGTCATTCTACCACATGAAATCTTCACCATGACCGATAAAATGTATAATTTATGAGATAATTGGGCCCCTCTGTGCATTTCAGATTTTTTTGCGGGTCAATTCTTTCATTCTGTTTTCATATGTTTGGTTGCAAATTTAGATATTTATCATAAGGCTTCTATCTGTCTTTGATATCGTAAGGGTTTTATTGTTCCTTTTGTATTTTTCTAACATCCACGAAAATATAGCATCCTAATTTAGATTGGGAAGCTCATATGGGCTAGAAACTATTTTGCATACTTATGGAACCAGAGTAGTTTAAGGATATCCAGAACTGATCCATACCGTCCTCCATTTTGATTAATTAGTGTCTATGTGTATGGATTGAGCACTTTCAACAAGTCTAATTAAGACCTTAATGTGCAGGTTGCAACGGATGTTGCATCTCGTGGTTTGGATGTCTCAGGAGTTTCTCATGTTGTTAATCTAGATCTTCCAAAGGTATTTCTGGCTAACTGAATTTCTCAACCGAGTCTTTTCTGGAAGGTAACATTGTAGTTGCTTGTTTGAAAATTCAGGAATCTGTCTGGTTTTTAAGATGCCTTCTTCTATCAAGTCATGATACTGTTGGTATAATCTTATCGAATATGAAACTTTTGTGAGGCTATGACTGATGCATTTGGGATTTATTCATTGCCTCCCAACCTATGGTTAAGAGTCTTTATTGTGCCTTGATATGTTAGCATCTCCTTGGCCTGGTATTTTTAGTGTCCGTTGGTTTCTTTGTGAATTTCTAATCTGAGGCATATGTTATGGATGCCTCAACTATAGACCATGGAAGATTATGTACACCGGATTGGGAGGACAGGGCGTGCCGGTTCTATGGGCCGAGCTACTTCATTTTATGTAGATCGTGACATGGTACATTTTTCTGCATTTCTTTCCATTTCCATATCTTATGCGTTTTATGTAAGGATGACATTCAGTTCTATTTCGTTGATGTGGCTTTCTACTTTAGTTCCTGGTGACTCAAATAAAGAAAGCAATAGCAGATGTTGAATCTGGGAATACTGTGGCTTTTGCTACTGGGAAGGTACAAATAGAGTTCAACTTTTCAGGCATAATATCTGTTATAAGAATTCACATTTTCTAGCAGAACACTAGTATTAAGCCTGATTGCTGTGGCTTTTAGAAAGATTTTTAAAAAAGATATTTTTAATCTTAAATACCTCCTTTTCCTAATCAAAGATGTTTGGTGGTATTTAATTTCCAGGTTGCAAGAAGGAAGGAGAGAGAGGCAGCTGCTGCACAAAAAGAAGCAAGGAATGCCTTGTCAAAGTTGGCATTGATGGGACCCACTTCAATAAACATTGAAGACAAGTATAGGTTCATGATTGCACCCTCAAATGTCAAAAGTGCAGGTGCAGCAGATAGTGCTTGGGATGATTGATGTTCTTATTTGGTGTTTCTCAAAAGATTGATGATCACTACCAAGGGCTCCAAAATGATTGAAGGTTGGTGAGAATTTGCATCTTCCTGCTGCATATTCTGCTTTTTGTTATCTTCTTTTCAGCTGATCTATGTGAGAAATTAGAACTTGTGTAACACTTTCCCTGAATTTTTGTGCTATGCATGCATTTGCTTTGATTATGATTTCAGTAAGCTGCACTTATTAAAAGGCAACTCAATTTATAGGTTTTCACAATCCTGACTTGGGGTTTGAAACACAAAGAGGCTATACAGATGACAGGCTTGCTGTAAGTTGCTGTGTTTAATGATTTCTTGTGCTCCATAATTAACAATGTTCCACGAACAGTTTCTTGATGGTATTAGAACAGAGTTTGTAGAATCAGTTTACATGGTTTTGCTTATGTACATCTGTAGAAGACTTTTGACTTAGGAATTTGAAAAGCTTCTGCTGATTCTTGGCATCTCTAAGGCAGTCCGATGATGATTTGAATTTGACTTCATTTTTTATTTCTGCGGGAACAAGAGGAGAATTGTGTTAAGTAGGTTTTTTAGATATGCAATAAAAGCGGAGCTGAAGTTCGTGTGCTGTCATGGCAAAAGCTTTTGGTTGCTTTAAGTCGGTCTTGGCTTCTTGTTGCCAAGCAATTCCCATGCACCCTTTCAGGAGTAAGTTTCATTTTCCTGGTATTTGTTTGCTTTTGTTTTCACTTACATAATCATATAGTTGTTTACATCTTAACATGTTTAGATATGTATTTTTTATAATCAGAAAATTAATATGAAAACTTTTTGGTGTAATTTTCATGAACCTAAGAAAATACTCTCATCAATCAAACGTTGCCTGTAAATTGGAAGTAGATGTCTTTTGATTAAGAGGCACACTTGATTTTTGGTTATGGTCTACAGAGGAGCATTTAACCGGTGGATGGAGTTAACATTTTAAGTGGCACACGAGGTAGATATGTAGGTGAAAATTGTAACATTCATCCATAGAATGTGAACCGACGCCGATAGAAGAAAAGAAGAAAAAACAGGGACAAAAGATTGAACTCTTTCGGAACCAAGAATCTCTAACATTTCTTATTCAGCTTCGGAACCAAGAATACCTGATAAATTCTTAAAGGAGCAATTAAGCAATGAGAGAGGATAGAACAAGCAATACCAGTTATAAACAGATGATTGTTCTCAAAATAGAACCAACCGTATGGAGGTCGGAAAGAAAGGAAATGCAACAGCTGGATTGCGGGTTGCATTTTACGAAAACGTTGTCGTTTTCACGAAAAAAAATGGTGGGCTGTCGGTTGGGCCGGATTTAAGAGGTTAATGGGCTTTTACGTTGGATTTTGTGGGTTCCGTTTGATTTGGTTAATGGGTTTCGTGTGTTGGTTTCGGCTTTTATCTGTGAAAGGATTCAAGGGAATGAGTTTAAATAGATGAACAAATGATAGTGTCTTTGGATTAAAAAAAAAAAGGCAGGTTTGCTAAAAAGTGTTAAAATTTTTTGTAAGTTCCATGGTAATAGAGACTACTAATTCAATGTATATAAAAAATTATTATTTATGTAAAATTAGAGTGTAATTAATTTGGGGAAATTTAAAATATGATTATTTATTTTATAAAAAAAAAAAACATTTCTTTTTCAAAAGGAAATTAAATACTTCCACTTGGAATGCCATTCTTTTACTTTAATCGTAATCGATCAGCCAATGACTCGAGGGTGAATATATAATTACCCCCAGAGTTCCAAGGTAATATCGAATTAACGAAATAGAATATTGCGCTTTCGTGTCTCTTCCTTCGAAATAGCAATTCCAGGGTTTGCCATCTTGCTCTTAGAATTGAAGGCAGCAGGGGGGTAAAGCTCCGGAGCATAATACTTTGTGGTGAAAATGGGAGGTGCTGGAATAGCTTCGGGATCAGGAGGTCTTTTCAAGTTCTTACGTCCTGGATTACGGCCACAATCCACCGATGTTCAGGCTGCTGCTATGTGGGGTGTTGCTGCTACCACCGCTGCCATCTGGCTCGTCCAGGTTTTCTCTTCCTTTCTTTTTCTTCCTGTATTTCCTTGTCATCCAACAGATCTCCGAAGATTTTTATTTATCCATCTAAATCGGATATGGATTGCTTGACTTTTCCTGTTGTATGGATTGAGTTCATTATTTCATTAATCATGACTTTTGTCAACGACTAAAGATTTCGTAATAAATGTTGATCTAGGTAAACGTAAAACATTGCAGAAACACAGATTCCGTCCTTGAAATTTTTACTGTGCGTTTTCTCTTCGCCATGCTTAGTGTATGTGTAGGATTAAACAGAAAATTGGTCGATTTTTAGTAGTTAATATAATATGAACGCTGATGAAACTCTTCGTATATTGTCAAAAACTAATTGTGATGAAACATGTATAGCTAATATTTAGTTTTGATTACTGTTGGTCCTGACAGAGATTGGTTAGGTGGAAATATTTAGAATACGTTTGGGACAAATAATTTCAAAGAAAAATTGTGAATTTCACTTATAAATCTATATTCAATCTTCTTCTCAAAAAAAAAAAAAAAAATCAGTGTTTAGAATGAGGGTACAAGGTAAATTTGCAAATAGAGTTTACTCTCTTTTTTGTCTTTGGGTTCCCAATTTTGGTATTTCCGTAGCAAAAGATCAAGAGATAAAATGTGAAACGAAAAGAAAAGAGAAGGTAGTCTTCGTATTCATATTCAGCTTTCCCATTCTCCTTAATAATCTTAACATAATCTGTTAAGGACTCGTGAAAGGGGCTTGGTTATTTCAACTGTTTCAAAGACGAAGTAAGGGAGTGATAATTTTTTTATTCATCTTGTCCTATGAGATACTTGGAATTTATGGTGAAAAACAAGCAAATGATGGATTCTAGGGAGCAAGGGATTACACATGATGTTGGACAGCTTGTGTTTGCTAGAAAGTGATTTTTTAAAAAAGGAATAGGATTGAATTGAAGAATCGGGGAGGAATACAGGAAACACTATGACGAGGGAGAAAGAACGAGAACGAGCAGAAGAGAACCAAGAAAAGAAACGGAGGCTGAGAGATAGAACGGGATAAAGAGGGAGAAGCAGAATATGAAGGGCAGAAGAAAATTAGAGAACACTTTAATTAAGGAAATCTCAACTTCAATGAAGTCTGTGTAGCCTTTATTTAGTCAATAACTAAAACCAAACAAGTTAGTATCAAAATCAATGACAAAGAGGTGAAAAGGTCTAAATCCTAATAAAATTGTAGAATTTCTAGAACTACGATTGCCTAAATATATAATGGTAATTACAGAAGTATCCTCAAGCACTAAAGTGATTGTAGCTTCTGGTCACTGTGCATCACGTTCTCTTTGCATCTGATGTTTCTAGTTGCTTAAGAGGATAAAAAGTTATATTTTGCAACAAGAATTATCCAGTACTCTGATATACAAACCTGGAGTGTTGAGCATCTGTGTAACTTTAGATGATGTACTAGTCTGTGTAATTCTCACCTTGTGCTTGTTTATGCTTGTCCTGGTTTTCTGTTTGATTTTCCCCTGTATTCTTTTTACCTTCTCCCCATCATAATCTCTGACTACTGTGTTTCTTGGATTTGACAGCCATTTGATTGGTTAAAGAAGACATTTTTGGAGAAACCAGGAGGTGAAGGGCAGTGATTTTGATGTGGGGATTCACCAACATAACAATTGGGAAAACCATAAATTTAAATAATGTTCATCTCTGTATCTTGTTTACTGTTTCACCGGAAGCGAAAAGGTTCATAACTTGTTTTCGTGAACATTTTCTTTGAGATCATAATGATGGATTTTGTTTTCTTATTTGCCAATTGATTGGAGAATAAAGTAAAAGTTTTTTTCCGGGTTATTTACTTGTTATTGCGTTATGTTTCATCATGTATTCGTGTGCCACACCATGAAAGATATGGCATGACACAGCATGAAACGAGATAAAACCAGAATTAGACATTAAATGAGAAACAGGTTCACAGCTTTTAGGTGATGTATGCGACATTTCTAGAGAAATAGAAGAAAATAAGGTATGCATGTTTCCACTGTCAATTATTACACAAGAAACAGAGGAAACTATAAGTAAATTTATGGAAACCAAATTCCCCTACCAGGCCTCATATGTTAGTACAACTTAATCTCAACCAAATGACTACTAATACAAGGATGCTGCAGTAACTTACATGGTTACCAACAAACGGAGGATCATAAGGACCAGGCCTCATATGTTAGTACAACTTAATCTCAACCAAATGACTACTAATACAAGGATGCTGCAGTAACTTACATGGTTACCAACAAACGGAGGATCATAAGGACCCAGGCCAGCCAACACCAAAGGCAGCCTTTTCTATTGCAAATACAAACAAGTAAAGATACAAACATATGCCCATATCACATGCTCATGATGCCAAAATTGGAACTCCTTTGTGTCCGATAACTGCCTGCCGAAGCCTGTTATACCCATTTCTATAGTGCTCCAGAGAGAAACAAAGCTGCCGGATAGCCTCCCGTTTTTCTTCTGCTGCTTCTGAAATTAATACACTTTGCCTCTTGATCTCTTCCTCAAGTTCCTTTACTCTTGATCTCAACTCTTCTATAAGTTTTCGTGCCACTTCACCACCGGCAATCAGCTGTACGTGCTCCATATGTAATTGATGCAAATGCTGATCCATTTCATCAATTCGGTTATCTCTGGAACTCATCTCTGATTTCAGTGAAACAATTTCCTTGTTAAGCGAATCTCTTTCAGATTTTAAGGCAACAAGGCTTTCATTTAAGTTTTCAATGTGATTGCTTCTCTCAAGGATGTCGATTTCTAATAACTTGATTTCTCCGGTAAGCCTTTCCTCCATTTCTGTTTTATTGATTGTGATCTTCCTAATCTCATCCTCTAAAGAACGGCCACGTGATTCCCACTCCCTAAGCTGCTGCTCCAAATGAGTTCTCTCCTCTAACAACTTGGATATTTCAGCTTTAATCTGTGCCTTCTCTGGAAAGATTTTCTGCTCAGCATCAGATACTGCTATATTCAAATCCCTGATTTCATGATCCCTGTCTGACAAACTAGTTTTTAGCCTTGTAATCCTTTCTTGTAGCTTAGAAGCCTCTCGTTTCTCCACATTCAGTTTGTTTTTCCCCATTACGACATCTTTCTGGGCCGACTCGAGCTGATCCTGCAAGTTGCGGATCTTGTCAGAAGATTTGTTACTTTCAAGTTCCTGTTTCAGCCTAGCAATTTCTTTCTCTGAATCCTGAAGGCTTTCTTTTGCAATCCTCAGCTCTTCCACCAATGCCTGAATCTTGCCTTCTTCATCCTGTGTTTCTCCTTCCAAACTGCAAATCGTTTGTTGAACATCATTCACTTCTGACGATTCAGTATGAGCATGAATGCCATTGGTGGTTTCAGATGATTTATATTTTTGGAGCTCATACTTCAATCTAGCAATTTCTTCCTCTGAAACCTGTATCTTTTCATTAGCAGTTTTAAGCTCCTGCTCATAAGCAGCAATTTTAACATGAAGATCAACAAAACTCTCACTTTTCACTCTTCTCAATGAGCCATCTTCACCTTCTTCCTGTTGCATCTGTAGTAGCTTTTCTTTTGCTTCACGAAGTTCAATCTCCAATTCAATTATCTTTTTGTTCAGTGCTTGATCGCCACCGTTCCCCATTAAAATCGAGTAATTATTTACCGAGGAAGCATCAGATTCGGATTCAGAATCTGTTAGTGAAGATGATTCATCTCCTTCTTTTTGGTTAACATCAGAGCTGCTTCCACCAGATCCAAGGAAAACATCAAAACCAGCGGCTCGTGGACCAGATTTATGGCGAGTTATCCTTTGATCAGGAGAGGGCGAAGCAGAAGGGAGTTCAGAAACAATCTCAGAAATGCCTGAGCCCTGGGATTGGAGATCTGAAGGAATGTTTTTCTTCAATTCTCCTGTCACATGATCATAACGCTCTGCCAAAGACCGGTACATGCGGTAAAACTCTTCAACAAGGGCAATCAATTCTGGTCTCTTCTGATAATACATCTCAGCCTTTTTAGCAAATGAATCTCCATCTTCTTCTATCAGCTTCAACATCCGCTTGACACTCTTGTCCATCTCTGGTGTCAGGGATCGTTTTGTCATTTTCTTACTCAGCATTTTGGAGATTAATAAAATATAACATCAAAAACTTTTTTTGTAATGTAAAATTCAGAAATTGGAACCTATTCCCGCTGGGTTTTTTGGCAGAAGAACTAAGAAATGGGAGAGGCTAACCTAGCTGGACAATTGGATGTGGAATTACCACACCCGTTGTTTGAGGTTGAGAGAAGAAAAAGTGTTTAAAAGTATTTATCTCTGCCCATATTTACCTATATACAAATATAACCTCGGCCAAATTTAGAATGTTAAACAAAAACCTTCATGCGGATAGATTAAGATATGCTATAATGTTTGGTAAAACAGAAATGTTTCTCCTTTAGATTTGGTTAAAACCTATATGGAGGTTTAAAAAAAGAAAGAAAAGAAGAAAAAAGAAAAGAACTTAAGTGCACCGAAACGTTAGCCATTGAAAAGGTTATGTCCTTACCTTCAAGATTCTCCGCAAGCCATTTCGAATTTTTAGGACTAATGTGACTATCCCACCACCAGGAATGTGATTTTCTCGATTCTAATCTTTTCATACTCTTCTTTGATCCGGTCTAAACAAAGAACAAAGTACCATTATAGGGTAGACCAAATCAATGTTCAAGTGTTTTGTTAAAACACCATGTAAGAGGATAAATACAAACACTAGAACTAGGAAATTATAAAGATGTTCAGCTGAAAGATAACAGCTCCTTTGTGTCATTGGCAAAATTTTTAGAATGATCAATGCAAACATTCTATATATTTCATCCTCGTCAGACACAACCTATGGTGTAAGTATGCACCCTTAAGACAAAATATACAGCCGGAAGAAAGAATCTATTATGGGTGAGATTGTTTCTTACCACCAGATTGTCTGATAACATAATTAAATAAATAAACAATAATCATTTCAATTTACCATGAATGGGGAAGTTAAGGGGAACATACATATAACTGTAACAATGATAGGAGATCAAGAATCTATCCATAGTTAAGATTCTAAAGCATGTGTGTATGTAGATATTATATATATATATATATGTGTGTGTGAAACATTTGTCAAAACAAAAATTATTCGGGAGTCATCATGCCTCGAGGTCAATTTCTTCTTTTATTTTTCTAACATTTGATAATAAGTTTTTAAATTTAATGCATTAAAAAAACATACTAAATTATATGGTTAAGTAATCACTACCATCATCTAGTTATCTGTTACTATACATTATCAAGTGATCACTCCATAAATCACTAAATTAATATACAAAATTCATAATGCCTCCGAGTCAACCATTGAAGCTTATTCTGGTATTACCTCCGTAGCGGCCATTGACAAGGTGGTGAATGGAGAAACCTGCAAATGAGAAGGCAAAGCCAAAAAATCAGATTGAACTTATCCAATATTACAATATTTTATTATACGAAAAAGTCAGCTTAGGCCTGGATTAAATGAATAATATAATTGAAGTAAACATCATTCAGTTGATCTGAATTCGGATCATGGATTTGTGGGGGCCCAAAACAAAGCCCATTTAGGATCCGGGAAGTTAAAAGCACGCACACGAAAAGCGCGGGAGGGATCAGGATTCCTCGAAGTGATAACATATGAGACAAAGATATTATTATTAAAATAATTTTCAGAAATTTATCTGAATTAGCGGGAAAATTGACTCCCCTGTACAACTGTCAGAACGAGACGTCCAACTTCATCCACGCGTTTCCCTCTCCAAAACCAGGCGTCTCATCAACTCAAACTCAGAATCCCCAAATCAAACTTCACCCAAAATTATCATCTCAAGAAACCAAATTTAAAAAAAAAAAAAAAAAAGTGAAAATCGAAGAAGATCAACTTGGCTTTCCGAAATAATTACACACTTTTTTGATTTGGAAGAAAAAAGAAAAGGATGTCGGTTCACAGGTCAGGGACAGAGCGATCCGACTGTAAATCGGGCCATAAAACATTATATATAGATGCATGTAAGAAGACAGAGAATCGGAGATCTTACTCAGAAGAGGAATAGAGCTTGAACTGATTGATGATGGGAGCAACAATCCACTTAGACGAAATGAACAGCGAGGTTTCCCTCAGATTCAACGACACAAGCGCTTAAACAGAGAGAGAGGGAGAGAGAGAATGGGGAGAGATGGTTGTAAGTAAGCTCAGCACCAAAAAGGAGAGAGATGGGAAAGAAAAGATGAGTTATTTTTTATATCAATCACGGCCTCGCCTCTCACATGAACTCCTTCAAAAAGTCAACACCCTTTCTATTTATTTTCTTATTATTTACTCATTACTTTTTACCATTTATTAAATAGTTATAAACAACCTTAATTATTTTGTTATATTTACTAAAAATAAAAATATTTAAAAAAAAAACAAAAAAATTAGTTGAGAGGACGTCCAAAATAACATCATTACTTTGGTCGATTTGACCATATTAGCCCTTGCTTTATTTATTATGAATTCTATGTCCCGTAATTTTCACAAAAAATAAACCTTTTTTTTAGAAATTAAGAAACGTACCAGAACAAAATAAATAAACTATACGTACGTAGATATTTATAGAAAAGGGCATTATTGGTCACGTCGCCCATGTTGTTTCCAAATCCCAATAAATACACAATTTATAGTTTACCGAGTGGAGGTGGAACACCCCCATTTATTTATTTTTAGTATTATTATTTTTTTATAATTTCTTTACTACATTATAAATTACAAATTATAAACTAAAAATAATACATAGTTGTTAATAACTAAATTATGTATTGTTAATTATATATCTAATAAAAATGTCAATCACTCAAATTTTAATTAGTTAATAATGTATGTTTAATTATTAACCAGCGTTGGTGACTCAGTTCACACCTTAATAACAGCTATTATTCTGCCATCTGTCTTCTCTTCTTTTATTTATTTGACGCGGCATTTTTTATATATTTTTTTAATTTTTCTCGTCAACTTTAATTAATTTTCTTAATTCTTACATATCCTTGTTAATATAAAAATACCGAGATATGCCAATTCACACTCGTACATGCATACATTAATTATGGAAGAATTATTTTATTTTATTTTATAATGTTATTTAATCATAATTTAATTGACTTGATCTTTTAAGAATTTAATTAATAACATCATATTAAATTAAATTTTGCAGATAAATCAATGATAAAAAAAATTTGTGCAATTTATTTACTGACCCAGAGATATATATATATATATATTTAAGAAAAATAAAACAAAAACCCAGAATAAATTGCAATCCTATTAATATATAAGATTGTAATTAAGAAAAGATTATTAACTATGATAATTATTTTAATTATTATCAAAGATTTTATTAAGTAAATAAACTCCGAATTCAGCCCGATTAAAATCGTCGGATGAGACAAAATTATTGGTAGAGAAACGAGAAAACGACACGTGTACTTTCATTAACGGAAATGCGGAGATTAAACGTGAAGCAATTTGGGGGAAAGCAGGGCGGGTAAGGCAGACGATGAGTGGGATTACAGCAAAGGCGCATTTCGCGTTAGTACACGGCGCGTCCCATGGCGCATGGTGCCTGGTACAAGATCAGGTCTCTCCTAGAAGCCGCCGATTACGACCTCACCTGCCTCGACCTCACCGGCGCGTGCATTGATCATACAGACCCTAACACTGCTCTCACCTTCCAACACTACAACCGTCCTCTTTTCCACTTCCTCTCTAATTTGCCCTCCGGCCACAAGGTCAGTATCCTTGATATCTTCTCTTTCTAATTTTGTAACTTCATGATCGTTTCATGTGAATTTTTTTGCAGGTGATACTGGTAGGTCACAGCGCAGCAGGTTTCGCATTGACATATGCTCTCTGCAACTTCACTAATCAAATTTCCATGGCAATCTACGTTGCCGCTTGTTAGTCGAAAAACGAAGAGCTTTGAAGTAGGCTCTGCAGAACAAACTTAGAGAGAGAGTTGAGGAGAGAGAGAGGGCAGCAAAACAGAGCAAAAACCTGCAACTGCCTCTGTTTTGCTGTTTTCTAAGAGGAGTTTCACTTTCTATTTTTTTGAGAGAAGAAGATAATTGATCTTTTTATTTCAGCATATATATAGAGATATCGATTACAAGTAATCAAGTCAAATCATCCGAAAAACATGCATACACGTCTCGTGAAGTTTACGTATCTTACTGTGATATATCTTCTCGATAGATTTCCTTCCTTTTGAATTTAAACTGAACAGATAAAAAAGTCATTAATTTTAACACTCCCTCTTAATGACTTTTTCCACCAACCCCTATTTTTTCTCGCAAATCCTCAAATTTAGCTTTAGACAGGACCTTGGTTAGAATGTCCGCAAGCTGATCATCAGTGGAGCAATGTATCAGCTTGATTTCTTGATTCCTCTCAACCTCACGTATAGCATGATACTTAACGTTGATGTGTTTAGTTTTCCCGTGCATTACTGGATTTTTCGCAATGGCAATTGCAGACTTGTTGTCTACATACAACACTGTAGGTGATTGTTTTTCCAGCTTTAGATCGTTGAACACCTTCCTCAACCAAATTGCTTGGTTAGTTGTTGTAGCTGCGGCTACATACTCAGCCTCAGCTGTGGATTGAGCCACAGTATCCTGTTTCTTAGATGCCCATGAAAAAACACCGGAGCCTATTTTGAACAAGTACCCAGTTGTGCTACATGCATCTTCTACAATTCCTGCCCAATCACTGTCACTGTAGCCGACTAATCCACCTTCTGGTCTTGCTTTGAATTGAACACCAAAATTCCAGGTTCCTTTCAAATACCTCAGCACATGTTTGGCAGCTTGTAAGTGTGATTCCCTCGGTGAAGCCATGAACCTTGAAAGTAAACTTATTGCAAACAAAATATCTGGTCTGGTAGCTGTGAGATACAGAAGGCTCCCAATTAGACTTCTGTAATTCCCTTCTTCAACTTGGCTACCTTTCTCATCCTTTGACAATTTCAGATTGGACACCAGTGGTGTAGATACTGATTTATAGTGATTTATATTGAATTTATTTAGAATTTCTTTGGCATACTTGCCTTGTGAAAGAAAAATACCCAAGTTATTTTGATGAATCTCCATTCCCAGGAAGTAGGTAGCTTCTCCAAGATCAGACATCTCAAATTCATTTTCTAATTTCTGCTTGAACTCTATCATTTTCCTTTTGTTGCTGCCTGTCACCAGTATATCATCAACATATACTGCAGTGATAAGTTGGTCTTCATCTTTATTCACATACAGTGTATTTTCTGTCATACTTCTCTCAAACCCACAGTGAAGTAAGTATGTATTTAACTTATCATACCAAGCTCGTGGAGCCTGTTTGAGGCCGTATAGGGCCTTGTGAAGAAGATAGACGTGACTCTCCTTTCCAAGTTGAATAAACCCCGGTGGCTGCTCAACATAAATTTCTTCATTCAGTTTGCCATTCAAGAAGGTCGATTTCACATCCAAGTGCATCACACTCCAACCAAACTGAGCTGCCATGGCCAGAATGAGTCTAATTGTTTC
>NW_019014690.1:3468179-3499027 GCF_000150535.2 Carica papaya | reverse complement strand
TTCATCTTCTTCATCACTCTGAGTTGGGTTTGATACTATCATTGATTTCTTTCCTTCTTCAAATGTGACACAGTCTCGTTCGACTTTCTGCTTCTCTCAATTCTAGTAGCTGTTTTTATCCACCGTTATATTTTTTCGAATCATAAGCTTGTTGGTTTTCAAGTTTAGAATTCTGTATGCTTTTGTTTCAATACTGTATCCCAAAAATACTCCCAACTCAGCTTTCATTTCTAGCTTGGATCTCCTATCATCCGAGACATGGCAGTAGCACACTGATCTAAACACCTTTAGATACTTTGTTGATGGTTTCATACCACTCCAGGCCTCTACCGGTGTCATCTACTTTACAGCCTTTGTAGGCAGCATGTTGAGCAGGAACACAACAGTGTTCACTGCCTCAGCCCACAAGGCTTTAGGCAGGTGCTTGTCAGCAAGCATGCTTCTTGCCATTTCCATAATGGTTCTGTTCTTCCTCTCCGAGACACCATTTTGTTGAGGAGAATATGGTGTCGTGAGCTACCTTTTGATCCCATTCTCAGAACAGAAATCATTGAATTGGCTGGAATTGAATTCAAGCCCATTATCTGTCCTTAGGTACCTCAGTACACTGCCACTTTCCTTCTCTACAATAACCTTGAACTTCTTGAATTCACCAAAAATTTGAGCTTTATTCTGCAGGAAACAAACCCAAATCATCCTGGAAAAATCATCTATGAACAAGCCAAAATACCTGCAACCACTCATGGAGTTTTCTGTCATTGGACCACAAATGTCAGAATGGATAAGTGTCAGCTTCTCTTTTGCTCTCCAATCTGCTTGCGAAGGAAATGAATTCCTTGTCAATTTCCCTAGCTGACATGCACCACATACTGTCTCAGTGACTGCAATATTTGGGAAGTCCTTGGTTAGACTTTCCTTCTGTAGTTGTTGTAGCCCAGCCGCATGAAAATGCCCAAGGCGCTTGTGCCAAATCTCGCCTTCAGTTACAGAGGCAACACTGGCTCTTTCAACTACTTCTCTGAGTTTCAAGGAGTAGACTTGATTCTTCTTTTAGATGAAGGCAATCAAGCGATCCTCAGGATCATATATCCTGCGGCAGTTATCCTTGAATCCAACCGAGTAGCCTTGATCAGTCATCTGATTAACACTGAGTAGATTCTGTGAGAGGGTAGGAACAAAATTTACATCAGTGATAAATTTTTTACCTTCCTTGGTTTCAATGGCAATGTTGCCTTTGCCCTTGATGGTTTCCAGCATGCCATTTTCAAGTCTTACTTGGCCTGTTGCTGATTTGTCAAGTGACACAAACATGGCTTCATTCTTGCACATGTGAGAAGTGCAACCACTATCAACAACCCAGAGGCTGTCGTCTTCCACTGTCAATTCACTTGAAGTAACAAGAATTGTATTACTTTGCTCACTGGATATCTCAGTGATATTTATATGTTGCAACTCCTGCTTAGATTGTGCCGCTTCCAGCTTTTGTTTTTGCCGACAGAACTTCTCCTTATGGCCCACTCTTTTGCAGAAGTTGCATTGGATAGCTTTCTTTCCCTTATACCAGCATTCATTCTCAAAATGATTTGTGAGGGAGCAAATGCTGCAAGGAGGATACTTCTTCTGTTTTCTGAAACTTTAGTTTCCAGTTTGATTTCCTCCATTCCTTCTCCCTTGATACTGATTTGAAGGGGTAGCTTTGACTTGAGATGAGAATAAGGCTCCTTCAATAGGTACACGAGCATGCATGTTGACACGTTGCTCCTGTATTTGCAGCTTATTGATTAGTTCAGCTGAAGAAATCTTATCAATATCTGCATGTTCCTCCAAAGCTGAGATTTTAGACTCAAATTTTAGTGGTAAGCTTATAAGAATTTGTTCTACCACCCTTGATTCAGGAAAGTCCTCCCCCAACAATCTCATTTTATTCACAATATCCGAGAGTTTGGAGGCATAGTCCCTAACAGACTCATTTTCCTGCATTCTGAATAATGCAAATTCACTTTTTAACCTCAGTAACTTGATCTTCTTGCTTCTGTCTCCTCTATCAAACTCTTCCTTCAGTTTCTCCCACGCTTCCTTAGGTGATTCATAGTTCATAATCCTAGAGAAAACCCTGTCCGAAACCGCTGAGAAGAGATAGACAAGTGCTTTTGGTTTCTTGGTCTTCTCTTCCTCATGTCTTTTAATCTGGTTCAAGGTAGCAGTTTCTTGTAGTGGAGTTGGTTCGCTATCGTCTATAATAACGTCCCATAAACCTAGAGCTTTGAGGTGAGCTCTCATCTTTATTGCCCACATATGGTAATTTTCTCCGTTGAACTGCAGAGCAGGGGTAGTTCCTGAGGTTGCCATCGGGTTTGAGAAAATTTTTTTTGATTCACCTGATACGGGGGAGAACCAGGCTCTGATACCAGTTGTTAGTCGAAAAACGAAGAGCTTTGAAATAGGCTCTGCAGAACAAACTTAGAGAGAGAGTTGAGGAGAGAGAGAGGGCAGCAAAACAGAGCAAAAACCTGCAACTGCCTCTGTTTTGCTGTTTTCTAAGAGGAGTTTCACTTTCTGTTTTTTTTTAGAGAAGAAGATAATTGATCTTTTTATTTCAGCATATATATAGAGATATCGATTACAAGTGATCAAGTCAAATCATCCGAAAAACATGCATACACGTCTCGTGAAGTTTACGTATCCTACTGTGATACATCTTCTCGATAGATTTCCTTCCTTTTGAATTTAAACTGAACAGATAAAAAAGTCATTAATTTTAACATTTTATGGAAAAACCTGGATCTACTAGTTCAGGTTTATCAAATCGATCGCTCCTCTGTATGTTAATAGTTAAGTCATTCGCTACATACAGTATTGATAGTGTAATATATTGCGTATGCTAAAGGGGGAAAATTCAGGAAGAGAAAAATCGCTCGTGGATTTTTTTCGATTACACATTCGGTTTGAGCTAAGATCAACCTCCAACAGGTGTCATCATCAAAAAGGAATATCAACGACAATTCTTCTATAATTTGAGCCCAGTTGAGGTATCAACAACCCTAAACCCTAAAGTAATAAAATAAAATAAAATAAAATTAATTAAATCATCATGTATATGTATAAGATATAGGATTGGACATTAGCCTTAATGTTGGTACGACCAGCACCAGCAAGTGCACTGCGAGGAGCTCCGCTGCCAGAAACACCAGAGGCGGAAGGTGTGCCGCGTGTGTATATAAAGACATTGCAGGATCGAGCGGTTGAGCCGAGCAAGCAACAAGAAATGATAAGTAAATGGCCTCCTGCTCTGGTATTTGATTTAGACAGCCATCAATCCCCATTTTTCTCCACCCCATCTGCTCTCTTTGCTTTCCTGCTCCAAGCTGCTGCTTCTTTAAACTCAACTTAATAATAGTTACAATGTGAATGCTTCCTCCAACAATGGTATATTATACATATATATATATATATATGCATTATGTTTGTAGAAATAATAATTTGAAATTATTATATGAGTCTTAGATTACATATAGATTATTGAAATTATTAAATAAATCTCACAATTCATATGCTTATTAGAATTTCTAAGCAATAAAGTATTGAGTCTAGTAATTAATTTAAAAATATCTTTTGGGTATTATCTCACTATTAAGAATATTTAAGATGTATCTCTTGGTTTGATTGTTGTACCTATAAATACCTCCTTCTCTACTGGGCATTTGAAAGCAAGCAAAGAAAAAATTCTCTCTTTATAATTTTCTTTTCTCAAATAAAGAACAAAGCATTATCAAAGTAAAATTCTTTAAAGTTGAAAGAAGAGTGTGGACAATTAAAAGATGACCAACAATGTAGTTTCTTTCTTCCAATTCACTCAGTCTCATAAAGGAGGATTATGAAAGATGGTGTTTGCTACAATTGAGTAATGTGAGGCTCAACTTTTGGTAAAGATAAATTTGAATATTTTTTAAAATTATTATAAATTTTATTAGAAATGGGATCAGACACTATAAAAATTAAAATTGATTGATCGTGTTTTAAAAATTTTAAATCCGAAATGATTGAAGAGTTGGAAAGATATTAGACACACATTCTTTGATGTAATTTAGTTAATTGTGATATTTAATTATTTATTTATATTATTTTTTAATTTGTCATTATAATTTTTTTGTGTTTTTTTTTTATTTTTTTTTCTTTCTCTTCTTTTATTACTATATAGTATTATCTTTATGATGACGCGTATGATGTGTTACATACATTTATAATTAATTATTATGTTATTTGTAAAGCATAGGGGATGAAAATTTAAAATAAACTAAAAAAACATAGTGTTTTATTTGACTTTTGTTTTCTAGAAGTTTAGTGCCTTTTTGGCCAGATTTTTCATCTATTTTGTTATTAGAAATTAAAGTATATATACGTTTTAACAAACACAAAGTAGTTATTTTTTGTTTGGTATTTAAATTAATGTAAGTCTCATTTAAATTTTGGCTTCAACTCTAACTCAATAAACTAATTATTGCTTTACCTGAATGATTTATATGTTTATTTTTTTATTAGAGTCGAATCATATTTTCATGTGTTTCATTTAGAGATTATATGTATTTTGTTATAACTAATATTTATGTATCATTTATTTGATCACTATATGCGTTCTTAATTTTGATTATAACTCTCTCCATAACTTATAAATCTGAAAAGATAATTACCGATAAATTGTTTTTCTACCTTTTGACATCAAGCACTTCATCATCTCTTCTTATAATCTCCATGTTTAACCTTAACTCTTGCTCTTGCAGTCGTTGTTAGCCACTTTGTCTCCAATCTCGTTGTCTTAAAATTATAATTATAATTATAATTATTTTTTAGTTTTCAACTTCATTTCCTGTCTATTATTTACTTCACTCTCCCACCTTGTGTCTTGTTTTTTTTTACTCAATGCATTGAATTTAAGTGTTTGGATTAAATACCATTAAAGAAGAGTAAACAAAAAGAATACATCTACTCCTCTGCTGCCGGCAGATGGCTACCTTTATCTACACTTTCCTAAAATCCTTGTTGCAAAAAGCTTTCTAAGTGAATCTATCTCCCCTTCATAACATGGAATATTAGAGTGGGAAAGAATGAGGAAAAGAAACAAATGAAACTTTGGGTCAAACACTAATCAAATTGAATGCAATTTGAATGTAGAGTTCAATAATGAGGCGGAAGACATAAAAGCACTTGAAATGAGCGAGAGGAGAGTTAAGAATCTATTCAGTACATGCAAATATTTTTTAATTTTTATTTTTAAGCCGTATGTGTATTCATAAAAGCACGTGGAAGCTACCTACATATTATTTACAAACCGGTCTTTGCTTTAGGCATATATATAAGGCAGGGAACCGGCGGGGGGGGGGGGGGGGGAGGGAGGGGGAGGGAGGTGAAGAAGGAAATATTGAGCGACTATGAGTGAGGAAAAGGCAAATCCAAAGGCGCATCTTGTGTTCGTTCATGGTGCATCACATGGGGCGTGGTGCTGGTACAAGATCAGATCTTTTCTGGAGACCGCCGGCTACAGTGCGATCTGCCTGGACCTCGCCGGTGCCGGAATCGACCTTACTGATCCCAATACTGTTCTCACCTTCGAACAACACAACCGCCCTCTATTCGATTTCTTCTCTACTTTGCCGCCCGGCGAAAAGGTCACCTACGTGTATATATAGTCATACACTATGCACACTCGATGTATATATATATATATATATATCTCCTCATCTACGCCCTGGTTTATTGTTTTACAGGTGATAGTGGTAGCACACAGTGCAGCAGGTTCGTCCTTGACATATGCTCTTTGCAACTTCACTAACCAGATTTCCATGGCAATCTACGTTGCCGCTGGAATGGAAAAACCTGGATCCATCGATCACTCTGTAAGTTAATAATGAATTAATCCTTCTTAATCTTTACATTAATTATTACATCATGTGAAGATGCAGTGAGGGAGATTAACCTATTTACTTAGTTGAAGTTAATTTTACTAGATCGGGATATAAGTTATATATGAGGAGCAGTGAAATTAATCATTACTAGTTCAAATATATATATATATATTTATGTGTGTGTGTGTGTGTGTGGAGGGACTGGGTTGGGGGATCTACCTTATCTTATAGACAGATATATCATATAGATAGCATGTTAAAGGCTGAAAAACGAAAGCCGTCAAAATAAAACCTTATCTCCTTATCGTTCTTGCATTTCGGATTTCTCAATGGATACTTGATGCTCTTATTAATGTACTTATAATTTAATGATAATTAAATGCTATTATTGCATTTCGGATTTTGAAAAGAAAAATATGTTTTATGATTTAATGAACAAAAGTTAAGCAGGTAATTATTACTATAATTTTCTTTTAAAAGAATCTATATATAAATATGAGTTTACTTATATTGTGTGGTTGTTATTATATATATATATACATATATATAGGTTAATTTATGGTATAGAAGGTTGCCGCCACTAACGGAGGTGTTCGACTGCACATATGCATTAGGTGAAGACCAACCCCCAACCAGTATCATCATGAAAAAAGAATATCAAAGGGTATATTACTACAACTTGAGCCCTTTAGAGGTGAGCATGCAATTGCACTGCCATTCATACATTTCACAAAATTAAATATATAACTAATGATTAGTTAATTAATTAAGTTGTTTGTATTATTAGTAGGTAATTAATTTAGTGAATAAATTAATTTATAGGACTCAACATTAGCCTCCATGCTGCTACGACCAACACCAGCAAGAGCATCTTTAAGAGATTTGGGTGAATCGAAAGAGGCAGAGCTTGTGCCTCGTGTGTTCATAAAGACATTGCAGGACCGAATCATTGATCCGAGCAAGCAAGATGAGATGATAAGAAAGTGGCCTCCTTCTCTGGTCTTCACTTTGGACAGCGATCACTCTCCTTTTTTCTCTGCACCCGAAGCTCTATTTAATTTTCTGCTACAGGTTATTGCTTCTCTCAAATCAGCTTAATTAAAATTATATAAAGACTATATCTTGACTGAATGACTATATTATGTATGTTATAAGAAATTATATTATTATTATATTGCGCATATTCCATTGTACAAGTTCATATGTAAGAAAAATTGTATGACAATTGTATGTTGTTTTCTTTTTTTTATTTTATTTTCTTTGGTAACAACGATGAACATATGACTATATTTAATTATGAGGTTATATCTAGTTAATCATTTATTACCATAATAACATAATAGTTACAGTGCATGTCTCTACTTTCCTCGTCCAAGCTACAGCTTCTATAAACTCAACTTAGTAATAATAATTATTATATAAATGCCTCCTCCAACAATCGTTATATATATTTATTATGTTGAGAGAAGAGTGAAAATTTAACAATACAGTTTCCTTCTTCCAATTCTCTCGCCTCACAAAGGAGAATTATAAGAGATGATGTTTGTCACAATTGGGTGATGCAAGGCTCAACTTACTCAAAAGTGAAAAATATTAATCACGTTTTAGAGATTCTAAGTTCGAGAAGATTAATAAATTAAGCGGGTGTTAACTCATCCCGTAATATAACTTAGTTAATTGTGATTAACATGCTTACTCATTTATTTATTTATATTATGGTTATTCTTTTCTTTGTTACTACTTAATATTGCCTATATGATGATGAGTATGATGTGGTGCGTACATTTATCATGATATATTATTCGCAAAGCATAAGAAATAGAGAATCTAAAATACATCTAAATTTAATATTAAATTAAAAAAAAATAATTTTTCATTGTTTTATTTGACTTTTGTTTTCTAACAGCATAGTACTTTTTCAAACAATTTTTCGTCTATTTTGTTATTAGAAATTAAAATATATATAAGTTTTACCAAAGATTAAAAAAAATAAACATCTTTCGTTTTTATCTAAATTTAATGTTTGATTTAAAATCTCATTTAAATTCTACATTTAACTCTAACTCAGTAAATTAATTACTATTTAACTTAATAATTTATTTATCATTTTCTTTATAAGAAATTGTATTTTTGAATTAGATTATATTTTTTTATGCATAATTTGAAGATTATATGTATGGTGTTATTACTGATTTTATATATCACATATTTGATTAATATATGCATCATTAGCTCAAAAAAAAAAAAAGTAATTCAACATAGTAACACCTTATGATATCCTCTATTGCTTGACGATAACTCTCTCCATAACTTGTAAATAAAAAAGGATAATCACCAATGAATTGTCTTTCCACCTTTTGACATCTAACACTTCCTCATCTCTTCTTTTAATCTCTATGACAGCTTAGTTTAACTTTTAAGTCTTACTTTTGCACTCTCTGTTATTTATTTTGTCTCTACACTTATTGTCTTAAAATTATAATTATAATTATTTTTTATTTTTTAATTTTCACTCTTTGTTTATCATGTACTTCACTGTCCTATCTTATATAATATTTTAACGCATTTATATTTTGTACACTTTGTTAGTATTACTACATCTGCATGATTTTACTGTTATGATTAATATTGTTAAAAAAAAATTATTCAAAAAATATACCTCTACTCCTCTACTCCCACCGGATAGCTACCTTTATCTACCATCCTTCTCTATGCTTTCATAAAGTCCTTGTTACGAAAAGCTTACTAACATGGATCATGAGTGGCAAAGAATGACGAAAAGAAGTAAATGAGACTTTGGGCCAAATACTAATAAAGTTAAATACAGTTTGAGTATAAACAAATCCTCAATATTGAGATGGAAAATAATAACACTTGAAATGAGCGAGGAGAGAGTTAAGGATTTATTCAGTACATGAAAATATTTTTTAATTTGTATTTTTTAAATTATATGTGCATTCATAAGAGATGTGTTTATATGTTTTGAATTAATTGAGACAAAAATAAAATAATTTTTTTAAAAATCTAAAAATTGCATTTAATTTTTTTTTAAATCATTATTCTCTTCATTTTCAACTATTTGTAAACGAAATAAGTATAAGTTTTAAAAAATAAATATAGAAAATATGTATGTAATTGAGGAACATATTTGATTTTTCAAGTGTTCTTGATGAGTTTTGACTAATTGCAAGTGAAACAGTTGCTGCATTTAATTATTGTATCTAGCTATTTCACATTTTTTAGCTCATCAGTTGCCATCAAAGGTATAATCTTCATAAACCGGTCTTTGCTTTAGATTTATGTCACAGGCAGAAAATATTGAGTGATTATGAGTGAGGAAAAGGAAAATCCAAGGTGCATCTTGTGTTCGTCCATGGTGCATGCCATGGCGCCTGGTGCTGGTAAAAGATCATATCTCTTCTGGAGACCGCCGGCTACAACGTCACCTGCCTGGATCTCGCCGGTGCCGGAATCGATTTTACCGATCCCAACACTGTTCTCACTTTCCAACAACACAACCGCCCTCTCTTCGATCTCTTCTCTACTTTGCTGCCCGGCGAAAAGTTCACCTACGTATATATATACATATACACTATAAACACTCAGTACATACATATACATATATATATTCATTTATTGTTTTGCAGGTGATAGTGGTAGCACACAGCGTATCAGGTTCGTCCTTGATATATGCTCTTTGCAACTTCACTAACCAGATTTCCATGGCAATCTACGTTGCCGCTGGAATGGAAAAACCTGGATCCATCGATCAATCTGTGAGTTAATAACGAATTAATCCTTCTTAATTTTTACATTAATTATTACATCAATGTGAAGATGCATTGAGGGAGATTAACCTATTTACTTGGTTGAAGTTAGTTTTACTAGATCGGATATAAAGTTATATATGAGGAGCAGTGAAATTAATCATTACTAGTTCAAATATATATATATATATGTATATATATATGGAGGTACTGTGCACGGGGAGTCTATCTTATCTTATATATGGATATATATCATAATGCATATCATCTTATAGGCTGAAAAAAGAAGCCGGAAAAGTCAAACCTAATGTCCAAACTGTTCATGCATTTCGGAATTTCTCAATGGCCACGTGATGCTGTTTCTGTAGTTGATATAATAATTAATACCAATAAATTATTTTTATTCTTATAATCATTATAGACATACATACATTTTTTATATGCATCTTAATATATCATAGTACAATTAACTCTATTTTCTTATCGCCATTTAAATATTAATCATACATAGATTATTCAAAACAAAAAAGGTGCATGATCTAATTTACATAATATATATTTATAACCTAATACAAAATATATAAATATTATTTCTTGGTACCAAACGTAATTTTTATCTCTCACACACTAACAGTGGAAACCATCGTAGAAAAGAAAAAATTACATAACAAACATGTAAATAAGGTGTTGCTTAAATATATAATTTTTACTTGCAATATTAAGATGCAAATTTTTATGGGATTGATCTAATTTTATTGGGATAATATTTGTTGACAAGGAGATTGCATATGAAAAGAATATTATTTTTTATAATTTAATGGACAAAGAGTTAACAGGTAATTATCACTACAAGTTAAAGAAAATATATATATATATGTACGAATTCACTTATATTGTGTGATTGTATGTTGTATATGTATATAGGCTAATTTACGGTACAGTAGAAAGGAGGAAAATGCAGGAAGAAGGTTGGGGCCATCAATGGAAGTGTTTGACTATATATATGCATTAGGTGAAGACCAACCCCCCAACCGGGCTCATCATGAAGAAAGAATATCAACGGGAATATTACTATAATTTGAGCCCTCTAGAGGAGAGCATACAATGATTAGTGAATCAATTAATTAAGTAATCTGCATCATTAGTAGGTAATTAATTAGTAATAAATTAATTTATAGGACTCAACATTAGCCTCAATGCTGCTACGACCAGCAACAATAAAGGGCATATTTAAGAGACTTGGCTGAATCAGAAGAGGCAGACCGTGTGCCTCGTGTGTTCATGAAGACATTGCAAGATCGAATTTTTGATCCGAGCAAGCAAGATGAGATAATAAGAAAATGGCCTCCTTCTCTGGTGTTCACTTTGGATAGCGATCACTCTCCTTTTTTCTCCGCACCCGAAGCTCTATTTAATTGTATGCTCGAGGCTATCGCTTCTATCAAATTAATATAATTATTTTTTAACTGTCTGAGTATATCATGTATGGTACTATTATGAATTTGTATTATTATTAATGTGTATATTTAAAAAAAAAATTGTATAATATAATTCTGTACTATTCTATTAATGTCTAAAAATAATCCACTACTTATGTAAGCAGTCCAAATTTTTGTCTTGGTTTCTCAACTGGATTAACTTTTTATGTCTCTCTTCCTAGGTTTTTTCACGATTCCCTCTTATATACCTTGAGCATATACTCGGATGCAAAAATAACATTTCCTCGTTTCTTTCAACTTATGCTAAAAACCAACACGACAGCAACCTATCATTTTTGCTCCTACGTACATGCTCTTGTATGTATATAAGTAATATATTAGTACCCTTGTTCTCAGCCTATACATGTACCCGAATGCATAGACGCAATCTTTTCTCTCACCGATAAATTTGCTGCGGTGGAAATATATCTGAGAATCTCCTTTGAGATGGAAAGCTACAAGAGTTTCTGTACCGGAGTTTATTTTCTTTGTCTGGCCTTGGCCATTTTTACTATTGGCTGTGCCAACGCTGAAAGTAATTAACTTTTTTTATACCCATCTTGCTCTTGAATACATAATAGCAAAATGAAGATTGATGTTAATGCTTGTATGGATGTTTTGTGTTTTTCAGATAAGACAGAGCCCAGGATAAATCCCAACTTGGGTCCAGTTTGGGGATGGAGAAGTGCCTATGAATGCATTTTAAACGTATATAATTATTTGCACCTCCTGTCAAATATATAATTAGATATGAGATTTTTGTTTGGTCGGTAAATTTTCCGTGTCTGCGTCTGTAGGTATCTAGGCATTGTACGAAAGAAGGATATGCACTGACACTGAGCGGGTTAATCGACGTGAACACATCAGAAGCGGCGGATTTTTGTGGAGGAGGATGCGCAGAGCATACCAGGGATGTGCTTAAATGTATTCATGATGTCAAACGAGATTTCTGGTTCGGCAACCGCGCCACCGTTGATGTTCTTTTCGATGCCATCGACGCCGGCTGCTCACCAAACTCTAAAGCAGGTTGATTAATGATGTTTTAGTATTTGCAGTGTTGAGTATTTTCATGTTACAGGTTTTAACATCATGGTGATCGAATTGCAGGTATCAGTACGGTGGGTTACAGTGGTGCGGGAAAGGTTTATACGTCTTTCGTATTGTCTTTCATAGCATCGCTGCTCTTGCTGTTTGCGTTGCAAGTCTGACAGATTTGCTTCAATGAAAAAGTTACATATATATATATATATATATATAAACATATATCATGTGTGTTTATCCTGTGAGAAATAAAGAGACTGCAACATACGTCTACACTGTGAATTACTTATTCTATTTTTCTAATAATAATATGACACTCAAAAAATTTTATCTGCGATGATAACTATCAGTCAATAGTTATTGCTGATGAAAGTACGTATAATCTTAAACAAAAATTTATGCCAAAGCCTCAAATTACCCTGATAAGTATAACGTTTATTTACTTTTAATCCATAAAACAATAAAATGGCCAAGGCGCAATCCTTGAGAGGCATGAAACCTGTATCGCACATTGCAAATCAGATCCAAACATTTTAAATTCAATGGCATAGCCCTTTTTTATATATCGCAGCGGACAACTTCCCAGGAAATGTTAAAAGCTGGTTTTATATATATATATATATAGCATATATTAATCAGCATTGACAGTCATAATACACATGCTACTTTAACAGAAGTCAATGAGGATTTTCGCATATGATTCATATCATTCAAGAAATCAAATAAGCTGAACCAAACTCTTGCCGTGGAATAAAAAGAAAACAAAACAAACAAACAAAAAAGAAAAGACAAGGGCATCAATTCCAAACAAGCAACTCCATAGTACTACCCAGCTACATATATTGCAATTATTAAACTTCAAGCCAATACAACGTAAACTGTTCTCTCCAAAAAAGAAAAAAGAAAAGAAAAGAGGAAACTGTGGATCATTAATACATCCGTAAGCTCATAGGTTTCAGAAGGCTGCATATTGAAATAACTCTCTCATGTCCCTGCATTCCTACGACCAACACGGGCAACAAAACCAGCTTTGATCGGAGCAACCGATCGTCCAGAACCGCACTGCAAGAATGTCATACAATCAATTAGCTCACAAAATAGAACCAGATAATAAATAAAATTAGATCCAAGCACACAACTGGAATACATCCCACCAATTGAACGACCATAATTATGAATCAATACACACAAATATAACCCTGAGGAAGAAAAACATCAGTATAATAGTTGCATAGCAAATGTTGTTACAAACAATTTTTATCAGACTCGAAAGCTGTCTTTCTGTTGGACTTGGAAAGAAAACATCACTATAAGCCCACCATAACAGAACACCCCCAAAAGCTACATACGATTTCTGTCTACTAAGAAACATGGGAAAGAAAAAAAAAATACATGACCATAAGAGCACAAATGCCACATTCATTGCACGACTCTAACCATGTACAACTATATTGCTAACCATTCTCTCCACCCCGCACCCTTGCCCCTCCCTGGTTGTCCCCTTGCTGGTGCAAACAAATACAAATTGTCCAATTTCAAGTAAACAAGATAGTAGCATTCATAAAAACTTTTGAATCCAAAATGTCTTCCTATTATGAGCATGAGTAGGCCGTCAACATATCTGTCAGATGACAATCTGACAATATAGGCAATTCTTCAACATCATAGGCCTTTGACCAACAATAATCAGTAAACCTAAATATCTAACACTGCTCAGATAAAAATTACCAATCGAAAAGGGCAAGGAACATGTTTTTCTTGTTTGCATCACTACAAGAGAAAAATAACAAATAGAATTGCTAGAATACTTTATTTAGTTTAGCTATATAAAGAAAGGATACACTGCCAGGTAGTTTCAGTTGTATCCTCAAAAAATAAGTAAACATTTGAACATAAAATAACAATTTATGATAATTACTAAATCATTTTGCCCCTCCTTTCTTTTTACTTTTCTAAGTTATGCCGCTTGTATACCTTCCATAATTCAGTAATAAATCACTGTTTTTTAAAATCATATAAGTTGAGATTAAGTCATAACAATAATAGCAGTCTGATTAAAATAAACACCACAATTAGGAACTTCAGCGAGAGTAAGAACAGAAGGTATCTTCCAGGAGATCTCAGAATAACACTTTCTCTATCATTATCAAGACATTCTGACAATGTAGGCAGTTGTCATGTCATCACAGACGTCCTTAGAAGACAATTTTTGGAAAAAAAATTAAATTATTAAAAACCCTCTCTTATAACAATGACAGAGAACACTTAGTGCTATCTGAATATCATATACAAGTATAACAACAGTCATATCTGAACAGTGAGAGGCATATAAATTTCCCCAATCAGGGGGAATGGGAAAGGATGATTTGTAAGCGAACCCTTGATGTTCAGCTGTCTTTATTTCCCTTTTTTTATTTTTTACCCAAATAAGGAAAAGGATTGTCTGTTTCCCCAGCTTTCTTTTCATTCTCCTTTAGTTCTCTCCAGTCCCAATCCACAGAATAAACCTTTCAAAAATTCGTCCTAACCCGTTGCTAAAACAAAAACCATAATGAATAATGTAAGATTCTGATTTAAGACCACAATATCCAATCAGCATGAAGGAAACGAAAGGGAATATAGCAGCACAAGGCATCCTTCCTAGAGGCCTCAGAACAGCACTTCGTCATTGTTAAGACATTCTGACAATGTAGGCATTTCTCAAGTCATCATAGGCCTCCACGTTAAAAGATTCTAATTAAAAGAAGAAACTACCAAGGACTCCATCTCATATTGATGATACCAATATCTTAACATTGCCCTTATGCTTTCAGAATAAATCTGAATAGTGAGAGGCAAAAGATTGTTACCTTCTCAAATCTGAGAAATTATTTATTTAGTTCCTTTCACTCCCTTCTCTTTCAACCCAATTTGGGGAAATAGGAAAATTTATTTTTACACAGGCCCTTTCCCTTTCCTCTTTTTTTATAATATCTTATCTAAGGAACAAAGATGTCCCTTTTCCTGGCTTTCCTTTCCTTTCCTTTTCCTTTCCTTTACTGATCTAAATCCATATGTTAGTTGAACCTTCCAAAATTTTAGATTACCTCATTGTCAAAACAGTCTCAAACAAGTGACTAAAACCAAGTGATCAAATACTACAGCAGTCTGATATAAACACCAGAATATAAAGATGCAGGAAACTTAAGTGACAATAGAAACGCAAGGCATCCTTTCAGAAGGCCTCAGAACAATACTTCTCTGTCATTTTCAAGACATTCTGACAATGTAGGCAATTGTCATGTCATCATAGGCCGCCTCAGAAAAAGATTTTAGAGAGAGAAAATCAGATAGCCAAGGACCCTCTCATATCTTAATGACATGAAATTCTATGATTATCTTTTATGCTTTCAGAAAATTTAATGCAAATATAACAGCTGTCGTATCTGGATAGCAAGAAGCATATAGACCGCTACCTTCTCACATCTGAGAAAGAAAAGTCGATTCTCTTTCGAGAGAATTGTGTCTGGACTTTTACACCCAAGGCAGATAACATACTCATCTGCAAACATAATGTGACAAAAAATAATATTAATAAGCGATAGAAAAACACAGTTCTGAGATTCAGTTATACAGTGACAAACGACATTAAAATGGCCCTAAAAGCTCAATACTTACTGACATATCGCCGTAGGATTCCTTCAAAATTTTTGGGAGCAAATCTCCCTTTGACAACCAATCTTTGCTGCCCGTCAAGTGATCCACTTGTACCCAGCTCAGCAAGCAAGAAAGCCATGACATGGTCTGGTTGCCGATGCATCCTACAAAATTACCAAATTAAGGAAAATGTAAGGGAGGAATTAAAGTTTCCCATCAAAAAATTAGTTAACAAATTAGCCAAAATATATAGCACCAGATAATAATCCGAAGTAACAGACCAGTGGCACTATGATCAATAAACTCAATTATGGCGAAAACTTTATTGAAGTTACTGTCACCAGTTTGTAAATAAGAACCAAAAAAACTATCGTATTACTAGCCTTTGGTAATCTATGCAAAAATACGGCAATGTATGTTCTCATATGGGTGTCAGCGGTCAAACCAAAAGACCTTTGAGATGAGCTAGTAAAGTCTAGGAAAAGGTAGTAATAAAAAAAAAATCATACTGCTTTGATAAGCAAAGGATTCACAAGCAAAAGCAAAATCCAGGATTAATATCTCCTGTTTACCATGATTTGCAAAAAGTTATTTAGTATTGAGAAACAGATAAGCAATATAATATTTATGAAAATAATTTAAACATACGTCTTGCACAGGTCCATGAAGTTCACGAAAACAGTCTTCTTTGTGCCCTCACGTAGGACCTGGGGAGGCCTCATAACAGTTCTACGCCTATCGCCTGCAAGCTCTGGGTTATTCTCCCGGAGAATATTAAAGACCCTACCCAGAAGCTGCAGGAGCCATATCATATAAGTAGTACACAGAATTGTTAGAGAAGAAATATTTAACATTAAAGTAGAGAAAACAAGAGAATACAACAGCTTCAAACATAAGGAAATCAGGAAAATATCGCAATTGCAATTCAGAAAGAAATGAAAGGAAAAGAATATAAATACCTCCTCATACTCATAATCACGGTCACTCCCATCCCAAGGGTATTGCTGTTGTGGGGAAACTCCACCTTCTTCATCCTCAGCAACATGCTCTGCACGATGCTATCAATTATAATGAAACTTCTGAATAATTTAATTGTCAATCTTAAGAACAATTCTTCTTACCATCCCCGTCTTCTCCTGCATCCAGACTCTCCTCGTTCAACAAGTTAGTTTCTACCTACAATAACAAACCAAGAATCCTCAATGTTAATTCCTTAGGAAAATACAAATGTTTTCCACATGAAGTACTAATTGAAAAACTATTCCTCTGTCTTAATTTGGGAAGCTTACAGGTTTCTTCTTCTTCTTTTTCAAACCAACGAAGGTACTTTCAAGTCCCTCAGAGACTGTATATAAAGAAAAAAAAAAAGAAATACTGAAAAACAACAACTCTAAAAAAAGGAGTTCCTGACTATCTGGAACTGTCAAAGCAACATGGAAGGCCACAGGAATAGATAAGCATGAATTAATCTACTCACCTGACAAAGTTTCAGTTTTCTCAGCCAGCTTTTCCACAGAATCATCTGCAGGATCCTGTATTACAACCTTCTTCTTTTTCTTCTTTTTGGCAGGATCAAAAGGTGCAAGCTGGATTGAAGATACTTGTCAGGAAATTCAAGAAAACATCAAAACAAAATAGTATCACTTTCAATAATTATTCTTGAACAGTTAATAACATGAAACATGAATTCTAAAATACTGATTGAAATTAACAAAACCTCAAGAATCCCCGTTGGAAGTTAACATGACCAAAAGGAAATAAAATAACATATAAAACATACTTCTGACACCTCCTCCCTCGAGTCCATGGTAGCCTCGTCCGCCATGACTCCTACATATATAAAAAGACACCGCAAATCTCAATAATAACAAAAACTCATTTAAAAAATTAAGCTCATTTCCGTTGTGCACGTTGACTCTAATCTTTTTGTTATCACAGAACAGCATCATGCCTCTCAAAGGTTTATAAAACACCATCGAGGCAATACTAACATGCCAAAATTTTTCAAGAACACTGACCGGATCAAGTTAATGAAAAATGAGAATGGAAAAGATATCACAAGAACCAGAGAATCATCATTTATTCAATCCTGTGTATCGTGAAAGAATCGAGAAACAAGGTAGAAAATCAGAGGCAGTATTCTATAATTCTAGTAATCAAGCATGTAAAGAACATAATCCACAAATCGAATGCATATACAATTCCACTGAGGTATACGGTAGTGAGAAACCTTTGTGGGCGAGCTCAGACGTCCAAGGCTGAAGGCAGAGCAACGCGGCGGGCGTCGGTAAGTTTGAGAAAGAGCGGTGCGCTTGGTCAGGCGTTTGGGCTTCGACGGCGGAAAGAGTGGATAGAGCGAGTTTCAGTGGCGACGAGAAAGGGCTAGCTAACGGGCTCAGGGTTTAGGAGAAATGAACAGTTGAAAGATCGATTAGCAAGAAAGGAGTCACTCGCCCAGAGGATCTATACGACAACGTTTTCTTCCCCGCCACCTAGGGTTTAAACTGGGCTGAATACTTGCGTATCAAAGTTCCTGGGCCATGGCAGTTTCTGGATGGAGCTTTTAGGCCCGAATCTTAAACGAGTAGTACTATAGACTTCAAATCAATATGAATTAAAAATTAAACATAAAGTTTATTATATATAAGAACATTAAATTTGAGAAAGTTTAAGAAAATAATATTAAACATTTACTATTTCTTAATTTAATTTAATATAATTTATTTTTAATAAATTTATTACAAAATAAATGTGGTAATGATAGAAGATATTTATTTTAAAATAAATTTTATTTTGCGTTTTAAATTCCATCATATTTAGTCAATGAAATTTTTTATAAAAAAAAATTAGTTTAGAAAATGACTTTTAAAAAATGTTGCTTATATTTGTGCAAGTGATTCGAAATTCCACAAAATTTTATAAATATTAAAATATTCATTTATAAATTGTGGAAAAAGTAATTATGCATAACAAAAATTATTTGCTAAAGCTAAATATTATTCGAAGAATTGAGATAAAACTCGAAAAATTTAGAATTTATTTTAACTCATACAACTTTTCGTTCAATTCTTTAAAAATCATTGAATTTTATTTTCATTTTTTCACAATATCACAAAAAATATTTAGAATAAATTCAGTCATATTTTCATGTTTGAAACATTTTTTATTTTTTATTATTCTTCGAAATTTGACACATATATGTCTGTATTTGGTCAAATCAAGTTTGCTGTTATCTAGGTAGACTTTTGTGACATTTGACTATTCCTCATGGCATGTGGAATTTTCCTCTCTTTTAGCTTCTGTATGTATATCTATCTTCTTTTTTTTTAGCGGTATCTTACAAATAAGTAGGTATTACAATTTTTTTGGGCAATGTAAAAATTTATTTTTATAGATATGCGCTACCATAATTTTTTTATTTAATATAATATAATGTATATATTTTGTGCTAAATAATAGTTTTAATATGAACAAAAAAGTTGAATAAAATTTGTTACTTTGCTACCATAATTTCTTAACTTATGTATACTTTTGACATTTCCCAGAAGTTTCTTTATTTTGTTGTTTTCTGATTGTCTCTGTAATTGTATTTCTAAGACATCCCCACTTGCGAGGGGAATGAAAGTGGCTCAACTCAAGTGTACTGTAACGACCCCGAAAATTCAAAAAGAAATATATAATAATTTAAATATAAAAATAAAATAAAAAGTTAAGATTTACATCGCTTACACAATAACTTAAAAGTACTAAATAAATATAACGGAATGAATTTTCTGAAAAAAAATACGAGAGATGAGAAAAACAAATGAAAAAATATAAAGTATCTAATATCTACTCGCAGTCTTTTTGCGGATCGAGTTCAGGAATCAGGTCCTCTTGATCTAAAATAATTAAATAAGGAATTAGCTACACTAGCGCAATAAAGACATCACACTATATCACCGGTACAGAAGTAAATGTTGGTAGAAAATTAAAACAACCAATTGAGGAGTAAATTTAATGCAATACATTTATTTAAAATAAAACCATTTAACATTTTACTTACCATTAAGGAATTTATGAAAATAAATTATAGAAACAATAATATCATACAGATTATGACTTCATGTACGACCAGCAACATAAAACATATCATAAATTCACATTTATTAACGATAAACAAAATCGTAACCGTTTCTCGTTTTACCAGCCTACTAGTATCTATGGGAATCCATAGGGGTGTCCCTGCTATACGTGAACTCTTTCCCTTAACAGTCTTAATTACATAGTCGATCCCATACCCCATCCGGTATGAGTGTCAAGACATTAAACTTCAATACTCCGCCCGGTATGAGGGTGAAGCGAGCCATTCCTATACCCCGTCTGGTGTGAGACAACATTCACGGTAGGGTTCCCTATGAATCCGGTCCATCCACCATCTCCCAAGATATCTAGTGAGACTATTATTTTATCTATTTATCAGATCACACCCCTTTCATGTTTTTCCTTAGTCTCCGTTACTAAATCAAACATAAATACATAAACAAGTAAACATGCATCCGACAATGCAATCATATCTTAGATCCAAAAATCAAACAGTGGTTAAGTAAGGCAGTAATACATGCATTTAAATCATATAATATATAAACTAGAAACCATCATGCTTTTAGACTGCAAGATTAATCAACAGAAATCAACAGATAACAATGTCCGGTTCGGGCTCCATTAGCAATCCGTAATTAATTATGTACATCTATTTAATTTGTACAAAATACAGTATCATGATTTATTCAAACTTCAATTCTATGATAGGAAATATGATGAGGGGTCCTTACTTGATTTGACGTCGAAAAGCTAAATGGCTTACAGCGCCTACAAGCGGTCTCTAGGTTCCTTAAAGTTTTCTTCGAGAATTGAAACGCGCTTACGATACCTAAAAATGTCCCAAATAACCAAAAAATGAGACCCAGGGCCTACTCAGCCAATTTTAAAAATTCGACACGACAGCTCCGCCATGTTCTGGTGATGCGGCAGCGATCCGCCTTATGTTGGCTGTTTTTGATCGTTTTTGGCCGAATTCAACCAAACTTGTATCAGTTCCTGTGAGAAAACACACTTAGGGCCATCGGTTGGCCGAAAAAACATAAAAAATCGAAACTCACCATGGCAGGGTTCTCCAGTGCGGCGGCTCCTCCGACTCACGTTGCGGTTGGGCGTTTTACTCTGGTCAACATGTAAAGAAGAAAACGGTGATCACAATGGTGGAAAAATTACGCGAAACGGGAATCGGAAAGGGCCTCATCAGAGACGGTTTGTGAAATTTCTTGTGGCAGCGCCGCTGAGCTTCGGCAGCATTTTTCGGCCAATTGGCTGGTTTATTCACTCCGATTTGGCCATGAGTGGGTTTAAAATTGAATTTCGTGTAAGAAATTTTTTTTTTTACCTTTTTTGGAAGTCAAAAAAGGTTCTGGTGCGTCGGCGGGTGGCGGCGGTTGGCTCCCCGGTGGCTAGGCTGTCTTCTCCAGTGAGGGGCTCTGGCGGTTAAGGTTAGCGTTTGGGTGCGTATGGGGTTATTTATACCAATCCGCTTTTGATCTGGGCTGTCCATCGCTTTTGATCTGGGCTGTCCATCGCTTTTGATCTGGACCGTCCGATTGCGATTAAATAGGGAGTGGATCTGAACCGTTCATTGCGATTCAATTTGGACTGTCCGTGCACGATTCAACTTGAGTTGTCCGTGCGCGATCCAATCTGAGTCGTCCGTGCGCGATTTCAATCTGGGTCGTCCGTGCGCGCGTGAATGGACCTCAGCCGTTCGATCGCACGCACGCGGATCACCCACGTGGCTCCTCCCCCTCCCTCCCCCCCCCCATGGCCTCCTGCGTCAGCGCCTCTGCCACCTGGCGCGTCCTGGTTGGTTGGGGCTATTGACCGGGCATCTGACGTTGCGTAATTTTTTTAAATTGTATTTTGACCTCCGGTTTTTTATTTTTCTTTCAAAAATACCATCAGAACCCAAATTTTTATCCATTTTTTTCAAAATTATTTTCAATTAAATCATTAACTAATTTCTCACCCTTTTTATTACTATTATTATTATTAAAATAAAATAAAATAATTTTAATTTAATTAATAAATAATTATATATATATATAAATTAAAAAATTAAATGTTGGGTGTTACATGTACTGTACTAGTGTTCTTTAAATTGATCAAATTTATTTTATGGTTTTATATATGAATAAATAAATTATTTATAGTGATTTTTTTTAATTAATAATTTGTGTTATTTAAGTAGAATTGTACATTTGGCATGTGTTCTCTTTAAAACATTTAATTGTGTTATTTTTTATTAATAGGTTGATTTTATTATTATTAGCATAAAAGTCCAACATAATTATTAAAATTTAAGAATTTCTGCTTCGAAAAATTATAATATTAATTTTTTTAAAACTTTACTTTTGACATTTTCTTTTTTCGAATTATCATAAATTGATCGGAATATTATATATATGTTTTATAGTTACGCAATCTAAAATAATAGTAGAAATACTACCGAATTCGATTCGATACATATTTTATAAAAGATGAACTTGATTTGACTATTAAAAAAAAAAAAATTGAACTTGATTCATTACATTATATATAATGTTATATATTATACATATATGTACTAATATAATACATTTGTATAAATAATAAAATATATTATCGGCAGGAAAAATTAGTTAATAAAAAAATTTTAATTTAAATTATTATTTATATATTAATATTAAAAGATAATAATTAATTAGTTAGTTTTTTAGTTTTACCAACATTAAAATTGTTAATGACGATGACAACTACGTACATTGACAGCAATGAGTGACCGACAACGAGTAATGAAAGAAGGTGTCTTCTGGGTGGCAGATAGTAGCATGTGACGAATGGTGGGCAGAGAACGGTGATCCACCAGCAAGGGAGGCGTTGAGCAGCGGAAGGTGGGTAAGGACGGTAAAGGGCAGGTAGTAGGTAGCATATGTGGGGGGACATAGGGTGATTAGCAGACCACAGAGAGCGGGCAATGCACGGCGGCCGCCTAATGGTGAGCGGTGGGGATGGAGGATAGTGGAAGGTGGGTAAAGCGACCAGGAACAAGCGGTCCCTTTCGATTTCGATTTTATTTTTCGATCCCTAGAAAAGAGTGGAAGAAAGATTGTCTTTTTGTAAAAGGAAGACGAGGGCGCGCAGCTGATGCTCACATGAACCATGCTTCACCATGGATGGCGGTCTTAATTTTAGAAAATGACCAAAACAGAATATGCAACAAAGACAAAGACAAATATTTTCCTTTATATAAAAAATTATCTAAGAAAACAAGATGTATCTTTTCTTGGCTTTCCTTTCCTGTACTGATCTAAAATTTTATATTTTACCTCAATTGTCAAAACAGTATGATATAAACACCAGAATGTAGAGATGCAGGAAAGTTTGAAGTGAGAAGGCCTCAGAACAATATTTCTCTGTCATTTTAAAGACATTCTGACGATGTAGGCAATGTCATGCCATCACAGGCCTCCTCAAAAAAGGATTTTAGAGAGAGAAAGTTTTAAGAAAATTTAAAAAAGTTACTATCAAACATTTACTATTTCTTAATTTAATTTATTTTTAATAAATTTATTATAAAATAAAATAAATGAGGTAAGATGAGTTACATAACGATAGAAGATATTTATTTCAAAATAAATTTTATGGAAAACTTAATAATATTTTGCCTTTTGAATTGCAGTCTATTTCATCGATGAATTTTTTTAAAAAAAAATTAGTTTAGAAAATGACTTTTAAAAAATGTTGCTTAATTGTGCGAGTATAAATATTAAAATAATTCATTTATAAATTGTAAAAAATGTAATTATATATAACAAAAATTATTTAGTAAAGATAAGTATTAATCAAAGATTTGAGACAAAACCCATGAAAACTGGAGTCCAGCTATGTTTGTGTTTGGTCGAATATGGAGGATTTTCAGAAGGATGAAAATCAGATCGCGAGATTTAGGCGAGGAACATCAGCTCCCAAATTTTCTGTAATAGGAACGGAGGAAGATCAGTCATGAATCTCTGATCGTTGACAAGTAGATTTTCAGAGCGGATAAACTGTATCTTAACAGGCTCCTCTCGCCTATAAAAAGGAGGAGCCTGGAAAGCAGAAAAGATATGGTTTGTGCGGGAGGCAGAGAGAGAGAGAAGACGGAGAGAAGAAGAAAAATGAAAAAAAAAAAAAAAATGAAGGAGAAGAAAAATGCAGGGATTTTTGTATATAATATATAATATTAATATATATATATATATATATATATGAAGTTTGAGTGACGGCCAAGTGAAAAAAGAAAGGACTCGTCACGTCTCCACATCAATGACGTTACCGATTACGTCATCAACTTGGCCTTTTTCAGGAGCAAGTGAAATTTAATTTTGCTTTGGATGATGATGCCTCCCTCCTCAAGTTCTGCAATTCCGATTCTTTTTGTTGTGGATTTAACTATTAGGTAGATTATTTTGCACGTGAATTTTATTCAAAATTTATTACGTAATTTTTTTTTTAATACTAAATAATTATTTTTTTAATAATTATTTTAATTTACATAATTAATTATATTTCTATTTAAAATTCAACAAAATTATATTATTATAATTTAAATTAATTTTTATAACATTTGACTATTCCTCGTGACAAGTAACAATACTTAGAAAGAAGTGGGTTTTACAAATTTATGTTGGGTAATGTAAAATTTTATTTTTATGAATATACTTTTTCATAATTTTTTGATATAATATATATATATATATGTTGGTAATAAATAAAAGTTCAAATTAAAATCTCTGATACGAACAAAAAGCTAATTATTGTTACTTGGCTACCATAATTTTTTTGGCTTATGACATTTGCCTAGAATTTTCTTTATTTCGTTTGCTTTCACATTTTCCCTTGCAAGGGGAATCGGATTGGCTCAACTCTGTTGTATTTGTACTAAACCAATTTAGGACGGACGCCTGAGCTGGTCCTTTTTTAAATTAATTAAATTTATTTTATAGTTTTATATATGAATAAATAAATTATTTAAAATAATCTTGACCGCCACCTAAAAAGCTATTACTTTAACTATCAATTCAATGATTATTTTTTAAGATTAATGTATTTTATGTGTGTTTTATATAAAAGTTTGATTGTATTATTATTAATGTACAAATACAATATAATTGTTGAAATTTCAGAATTTTTATTCAGAAAAAAATTTAAAAACTTTACTTTAATATTTTCTTCTACTACTTTTTTTCTTTTAATTTCATCATAAATTTACTAGAATATTATATAAATGTTTGTGTGTGTTTTGTAGTCAGGTATGCCAAAACAATAATAGAGATGACACCAGCTCTAATTCTAAGACAGGTTTTATAAAAGATGAAATTGACTCGGTTATAAAAGTAAAAAAAAAAAAAATTCAAACTCATTTTGATTATGACAACTTTATAAAATATTATATACTTAGTTTTGTACGAGTTTCAGGTTAAAACTGATTTGCCTTGTCGTGCATATATAAATTTAAATATTTTGATATATTAAAATATACTTAATAAATTGGATATGGTATATGATCCGGTTTAAATAGTTCTTTCATTTCAAGGATGTATTTGTCAACAGCGATAATTTTTCCTGTGAATTTAAAAGTGTTGTTAAAATAGTTATTGAATAAAAATATTTTTAATAAAAAATTATTAGATATTTAATTAAAATAACTGTTGATATTAAAATTAGAATATCGATATGAAATATTGGGTAATAATTTGGAGATTTAAGGTGGAACGATGTGATCCTGTAACGATCCCAGAAATTTCAAAAGAAATAAATTATAAATTTAGTGCGGAAGCGATGTAAATAGTTAAAGTTTGCATTCCTTATATAATAACTGAAAGTACTAAATAGAGCTTACGAGAATAACTCTTATGAAAAAATAATTAATAACCAAAGAAATAAATTAAAAGTAAACAACTGAACGTGCTACTCGCAATCTTCTTGTGGATCGGGCTTTGGATCTTGATCCTCTTGATCTGAAATGGTTAATGAAAAAATGAACTACACTAGTTTAGTAAGAATATTACGCTACTCACCGATATAGAAATGAAGGTTGGTAAAAATCATAAACACAACTAATTGAGCTCTTAATTTAGTAAAATCGTTTATCATAAATAAAATCATTTACTGTCTACTTACCGTAGCGAGATTTACAAAAATAATCTATAGAGGCAATGATATAACACATAGTATAATTTCATATGCAATCGATTGGAATAAACATTTTCTCTTTTATCAGCCTACTGGTATTAATGATGGTCCATAAAAATGTCCCCACAGCGTGTGAACAATTTCCTTTAACATTTCTAATTAACGGACCGTCTCCATACCTCATTCAGTATAAGCGCAAAATTACTAAATCTCGATACCCCGTCCGGTATGAGGGTAAAACGAACTATCCCCATACCCCGTCCAGTATGAGTATAAAATTACTAAATCTCAATATTCTGTCGGGTATAAGGGTGAAACGGGCCGTCCCCATACCCCGTCCGATATAAGCTCCAAATTACCAAACCTTGATACCCCGTCCGGTATGAAGCAACGTTCACGGTAGGTTTCCCTATGTATACGGTTCGTTCACCATCTCACACGATATCTAGTAAGGCTAATGTTTCATCCATTCACTTAATCAAACAGTTTCTCGACTTCCTTTAATTTTCAACTTCTCAATTCAACCATAATCACATGAAGCAAGCAATACGTGCATTCAAACTATAAGATCAATCAATCCAGTATTATCATGCATTCAAACTATAAAATAATTCAATAGAATCAATACTGAATAATTTTCAGTTCTGACTCCATTAGTGACCTCTAATTAATTATGAATATTTTTTAAATTGTACAAAATACCACATCATTTGTAATTAAATTTTAATTCCATAACAGAGAATAAGGTGAGCGATTCTTACTCAAATTGATGTCCAAAATGCTAAACTTGTTGGCTGCGCCTACTGGCGGTTTTCGGGTTTCCTGAAATTTTCTCCGAGGATTAAAACACACTTCAATGACCTAAAAATATCCCAAAAATCAAAATCAATGTTAGGACCCCTTTTTTTGGCCGATTTTAGAATTCCGGCACCGGCGGCTCTGCTATGCTCCAGCGATGGCACCGCCGTCCGCAGCGACAGTTTACATCGGCTCGGCAGTTTTTGGCCATTTTTGTCAAAATTCAGCCGACTTTGTATCAATCCCTACGAGAAAATACGTTAAGGGGAATCGGTTGGTCAAAAAATATTAAAAAATCGAAACTCATCGGCGGCAGGATTCTCCGGTGCGATGGCTCCTCTGGCTCACCTTTGCGGTTGGGTGTTTTGCTTTGCTCAACCTGTAGAGAAGGAAACGGTAATTATAATGGTGGAAGAATTACGCAGAACGGAAATCAAGAAGGGCCTCATCGGAGGTAATTTTTATAATTTTTTGCAGCAGCACCATCGGGATTTGCCCGCGATTTTCGGCCAATCTAACGGTCCTTTTGCTCCAATTTGGCCATGGGGGTATTTAAAATCGAATTACGAGTAAAGGATAAAATTTTTACCTTTTTTAGTGGTCGGAAGTGGTTCCGACGCGGCAACCGCCGACTTCCCTTCCGGTGGCTGGGTCTTTTTCTCCGGCAGGGGGCTTTGGCGGCTAGGGTTGGGGTTTGACGTGAAGAGGGTTATTTATATCCGTCCCATTTTAATCTGGGTTGTCAATTGCGTTTGATGTGGACCATCCAATCGCGATTAAATCGAAAATGAATCTTGACTGTTCATCACGATTTAATCTGAGTCATCTGATTGCGTTTAAATAAAAAATGGATCTGGACCATTCATCGCATTTAAATTTGACTGTCCAATTGCGTCTGGGGAGGGACAGTTCCAGACCGTCCGTGCGTGCTGGAACAAATTTATACCATCCGATCATGGACATGCGGATCGCCCACGTGGAACAGCATCTGTTTCCCTTACCATGCAGTGCACTCCAGTTCGTCGGGGCTGCTGACTGGGCGTCATACGTGGCATAATTTTTTTAAATTACGTTCCGACCTCCAATTTTTGAATTTTCTTTCAAAAATACTCACAGAACCCAAATTTTCACCCATTTTTCTCAAAATTATTTTCAATTTCATCCTCCACTTAATTTTCTTCATTTTTACATTATGTTAATAATTTAAAAAAATTTGAAAAATTAAAATTAAAATTTATACATTAAATAAAAATTCAAAAACTCAAAAATTGTATTTACACACTAATTTTAAATATTTCTTAAAATTAATTGAGGGCATTACAAATCTGACTTGGTGCTTACTACCTCGCATCAACGGCAGGTGAACAGGGTTTGAATGCAATGCCGGTGGAAGGAGCTTCGAAAATAGGGATGATGGAAACCAGACCTGGTGCGACCCGACTTGCGTTCTAGTGTGCAACCCAGCCGAGACGATTCAGGTGTTGGTTTGTGGAGGACGAGTTGATGATGGAGGCAACGTAGGTTGAAGGTAAGCTGGTAATAGAGGCGGCTTTCCCCTGTTCTGGTGCAACCCGATCGGAGTCCTAAACCCTTCTCCGAGCTGGTGTGGAAAAATCAGTTTTTGAATATGAAAATATGGTAGACGCTGTGATTGGGTATGAGTCCTATGGAATGGGTAGAGAGGTGGTGAACCTTGGGCAAATAACAAGCGAGAAAAAGCATACCACACACCTTAGGAAATCTCCTCCACCGTAGGGAGCACTGAATGTAAAAACCTCCTTTAGAGATAAACTTATCAATATTCATTAGGATGTTAATAGCCGAGATAAAATTGAGATCATGGACGGGGATGTTAAAGTTGATATAAAGAATGAAATACTGATAATAAGTTTTTTTAATAAGGTGTACAACTTTGTAGCACAAAATATGAAACTTACAATGATTATTCGACTGCTTGGGAAGTCGATTGTGTATAAAGCACTTTGGTCAAAACTTCATAGCCTATGAAAGCCTAATGATCGACTACACTTAATTGACCTAGATAATGATTACTACATGGTCAAGTTCCACTCGACAGATGACTACCTGCATGTTTTTACGGATGGCTCGTGGGTTATATACGACCACTACCTCACGGTGCAACCCTGGTCCCTCAATTTCTCTACTGCAAATTCGGATGTCACTAATATGGTGGCCTGGGTTCGATTTCCTAATCTCCCTATCCACTACTACCATAAGAATGTGCTTAGAGCTATCTCCAGGGTGATAAGGAATGTGTTTCGCATTGACTACAATATTAAATCCACTGAACGGGGTAAGTTTGCTCGGTTGGCAGTTGGAATTGATCTGACCAAACCACTCATCTCTAAGTTCATACTGGACACACACCTACAGAGAGTGGAATATGAGGGCTTGCCTACTATATGCTTCGATTGCATAGTATATGAACACCTCAAAGACTAGTGTAATAAAAATGTTGAGACAAATTATGAGTCAGTCAAGAGTGAAAGCACAGGTCCCGGTGAATAGGATAATGTGGCAATGCTAGATGAAAATTATGGTCCCTGAATGCAAGTCCAACGCAAGGGGAGGAAAATTAAAAGGAATGGCCCTGTTTGGCAGACAAAGGCTCAAGTATTATAAGAGAGAATAATAAGAATAGATCAAAGACATGGAAGGAGCTTTAGAAAGACCAAATTGACTGGTGGTAAAAACCCCTAAATAGGTGGGGGTCTCAAATGAGGGACAACCCTAAAGGAACAAAGGAAAAACATCAGTGATAGAAGACAGTGATCAAAAGATGATGGATGCCCTCACTAAAATCATGGGTTCTATCCTGCTGGCCAAGTTTAAGCCTAACATTGGACGTCTGGTGCCCATGACTAGTATGGCTGGAGAAAATAGTGGGACAAAGGGATGCATCAGCCCTCGTGGAGTAGGAATGACCTATAATGAGAAAATTGAAATAAGTCAGGATACTACTATCCTTGAACCTTAAAAGAATACAGTTATAATAACTAAAAATAGGGTGGACCAAGGCCATGATCTCAATCAGGCCTCCTCCCCTAGCCCTATGTCACCAACGATCTCCATAAGAGATCACTTTAGGATGACAGTCAAATCGCCAGATCGACTTGGTATCAACAAAGGCATAAAAATCACTAAGACTTTTAAAAAATAATTCAATACCAAAAAAGGGGATGAGACACCTACATCCATTGCTTCCACTATGATCAACCCTCTTATATCCAAAATTCAAGAGCTCGTCAACAAAGATGTAAGTCTCATCTCGAACACTGTTGAGGCCCTTCAGAAGGGGCAAATATAGTGTTTCCTTTTGAGTATTAGCTCCTCTTTTCCTTTATCTTTACCTTATGGATTGCTCATTTTTTATGTGGAATTGTCAGGGTGCAACAAAAGCTAGTCTCAGATGCATCCTTAAGTCCTTTGTTAATATGCACAATCCTGCCTTAGTTGCAATGTTGAAGCCTAGGACGGCGGACAAGAAAGCGGATAAAGTGATCAAAAACCTGAGATTTGACTACTATTACAAAGTTAAGGCGGTTCGATTTTCAGGTGGCACTTGGATGATATGGAAAAATTCTATCCAGGTTAATATCGAATACAATCACCATCACTTTATCTATTCTAGGATTAGTAGAAATGATGGTCAATATGACTTCTCCATCTCCATAGTCTATGGGAGCTCGAATCCTCAGAAATGTAGAGACCTTTGGAAGGAGCTCACCATTATCGGGCATCACATGGATCGCCTGTGACTCCTTGTTGGGGACTTCAATGTCATCTTAGATATGAATGACCGAATAGGAGGGGCGACTAAACCATCTAAAGGCTGCATTCTCTTTAACCACTTTATTAATGTTAATTTCTTACAGTAGCTTGATTATATAGGACCGAACTTTACATGGTGATTTGGGTGTCTAAAGCTCCATAAAGTGAGTGCGACTAAAACACTTACTTTTTTT
>NW_019014690.1:3436530-3468018 GCF_000150535.2 Carica papaya | reverse complement strand
TGTGAAGCTCGACCTCCTATAGGTCCAGGTCCTCACCCACAAGTACAAATAACTTGACTTATCGTGAAACTACAATTCGATGGGATTGACTTTCCATCTTTGGCGTAACTTTAACCATCTCTAGACAAACCTTCAAGTTGGCATCAATTGGTCCATTGGTTCAGGGAGAAATGTTAGATTTTGGGAAGACTGCTGGTTAAGGGACATAGGGCTGCTTAAGATTTTGGCTTTTGTGTCTATTGAGGAGCAAGATTTCCATAAATGTATCATGGACTACATGGTGTCGTCCGGTCAATGAGATTGGGAGGCTCTGCACTAGGTGTTGCTAATGGGTATACTGCTCTATATAGCAGTAGTACGGACTCTTAAAGATGACAATATTCTAGAGTCCTACTTTTGGGGTATGATGAGCTATGGGTGCTTCTCGATTAGCTCGGCTTACGTCCTCTTAGAGAGCGATCATTGGTACCTAGAGGATAAGAATTGGAGAGACATTTGGTGTTGGAAAGATGCTCAAGAGGTGCGTATGTTCTTCTGGTTGGCTATTAAGGGAAAGCTTTTGACGAATTAGGAGAGATACTAACGTCACATGTCCTCTATTACAGAATGCAGTAGGTGTGGCGGCCTTATTGAGGATGTGGATCATGTCTTCTATAATTGTAGTATAGCCAAGCTACTGTAGTTGAAGATCATATTCACAAAAGCCCAATCAACTTTCTTCAGTGGTGTTGTAGACGAGTGGTTAGTGCTAAAACTAAAAAAAAATTGGCTTTGGTACAAGACATTTCGGGATTGGTGAGTGACCTTTGGCCTTACTTGCTGAAACTTATGGAACCATTTAAATGAATTTGTTTTCTAAGAGAGTGAGAACAGTATCGAGGAGCTTACTAAGGATGTTTCCCTCATGACTAATTATACTTTCTTGGCTAATAATATGAATATTTATTTCTTTCAGGTATGACGCAGAGATCGAAAGAACTTATTGTTTGACAAAAATCACCAAAAGGTTGGTTGATGGTGTTTATCGTGCTACAACCAATCTCGTCCGCTGTAGCGGACTTATTAGAGGTGAAGACAGTGCTTACTTGAGAAGCTTCAACAGGAAAATCGGTAGATATTATGTTCTTCAAGTCGAGTTTTGGGGTGCCTTTGATGGTTTCAACTCACTTGGAATGCCGGATTTCGTAGTATCATTATAGAAATGGATAGCGTAACGAACCCAGAAATCCAAAAGGAAATATATAATAATTTAAGTGCAGAAGTGAAATAAAAGGATAAGGTTTATATCCCTTACACAATAACTTAAAGGTACTAAACAAACATCACGGAATGAATTCTCTGAAAGAAACACGAGAAATGAGAAAAGTAAAGGAAAATATAAATTATCTAACATCTACTCGCAATCTTCTTGCGGATCGGGCTCGAGAACAAGGACATCTTAATCTGAAATGGTTAAATAAGGGGTGAGCTACACTAGCCCAGTAAGGACATCACACTATATCACCAGCACAGAAGTAAAGGTTGGTAGAAAATAAAAAACAACCAATTGAGCATTAAATTTAAACCAATACATTTATTAAAAGTAAACCCATTTACCCTTTTACTTACCATTGGGAAATTTATGAAAACAAATTATAGAAGCAATAATATCAGACAGATCACAACTTCATGTACGATCAACAAATAAAACATATAGTAAATTTATATTTATTAACAATAAACTAAATCATAATCGTTTCTCATTTCACCAACCCACTAGTATCCATGGGATCTATAAGGGTATCCCTGCTATACGTGAACCATTTTCCTTAACAATCTTAATTACAGAGTCATTACTATACCAGGTCCAGTACGAGCACTAAGACATTAAACCTCAATACCCCGTCCGGTATAAGGGTGAAGCGTGTCGTCCCCATACGCCGTCCGGTATGAGACAACGTTCACAGTAGGTTTTCCTATGAACCTGGTCCATCCACCATCTCCCAAGATATTTAGTGAGGCTGTCATCTTACCTGTTTATTTGATCACACCCCTTTCCTGTTTTTTCTTAGTCCCCGTTACCAAATCAAACATAATCACATAAATAAACGAACATGCATCCGGTTATGCAATCATATCTTAAATCCCAAAATCACAAGGTGATCAAGTAAGGCAGTAACACATGCATTTAAACCATAAAGTAGATAAATCAGATACCATCATGCTTTCAGACTGTAAAATAAATCAACAGAAAATAATGTTCGGTTCAAGCTCCCTTAGCAATCCGTAATTATTATGCACATCTATTTAATATGTACAAAATATCGTATTATTATTTATTCAAACATCAATTCCATGATAGAAAATAGGGTGAGGGGTCCTTACTTGATTTGACGCTGAAAAGCTAAATAGTTCACTGCGCCTGCGGGCGGTCCTTAAGTTCCTTGAATTTTCATTCAGGAATTGAAATGCACTTACGGTACCTACAAATGTCCCAAATAAATCCAAAAATCAGTCTTAGGGCCTACTCGACCAATTTTAAAAATTCGACACGGTGGCTCCGTCTTGCTCCGGTGACGGCGCTGCTGCTTGCGGTGGCGATCCTCCTCGGGTTGGTTGTTTTCGGCCATTTTTTGCCGAATTCAGCCAAATTTGCATCAATTCCAGTGAGAAAATACACTTCGAGCACTTGGTTGGTCGAAAAAACGTAGAAAATTAAAACTCACCAGCGGCGGGGCTCTCCGGTACGGCGGCTCCTCCGCCTCACTTTGTAGTTGGGTGTTTTGCTCTAGTCAATATGTAGAGAAAAAAACAATGATTACAACGGTGGAAAAATTATGCGAAACGGAAATCAAGAAGAGCCTCATCAGAGGCGGTTTGTGAAATTTTTTGCAGTGGTGCTATGGGGTTTCGGCGGCATTTTCTGGCTAATTGGCCAGTTCTTTCACTCTGATTTGGCCACGGGTGGGTTTAAAATATAATTTTGTGTAAGAGGAAATTTTTTTACTTTTTTTAGCGGTCGGAAAAGGTTCCAGTGCGACGGCTGGTGGCGGCGGTCGGCTCCCTGGCGGTTGGGCTGTCTTCTCCGATGAGAGGTTCTGGCGGCTAGGGTTAGGGTTTGGGTGCGGATGGAGTTATTTATATCCATCTATTTTTTATCTGGGTCGTCCATCACTTTTGATCTGGGTCGTCCATCACTTTTGATCTGGACCGTCCGATCGCGATTAAATAGGGAGTGAATCTGGACCATTCATCGCAATTTAATTTGTATTGTTCGTGCGCAATTTAATCTGGACTGTCCGTGCACGATTCAATCTGAGCCGTTCGTGCGCGATTCAATCAAGATCGTCCGTGCGCGCGGGAACAGACCTCAGCCGTTCGATCGCGCCCACGCGGATCACCCACGTGGCTCCCCCCCGTGTGGCCTCCTGCGTCAGCACCTTTGCTACCTAGCGCGTCCTGGTTGGCCGGGGCTACTGACTGGGCATCGGACATGGCGTAATTTTTTAAAATTGTATTTTGATCCCCCGATTTTCAATTTTTTTTTTCAAAAATACCCCTATAACCTAAATTTTCACCCATTTTTCTCAAAATTATTTTCAACTAAATCCTTAACGAATTTTTATCCCTTTTTTTTCATTAAATTAAAATAAATTAAATAAATAATAATTATATTAAAAAATAAAAATAAGAAAAAATAAAATGTTGGGTGTTACAACTCTCCCCCCTTAAAAAAAATTTGATCCTTCAAATTTTTCTCTCACTCTCAATCAAAGAACTGGGGATACTGGGCTCTAAAGTCTGATTGTAGCTCCCATGTCTCCCTTGGCGTATGGTTATGCCATATGACCTTTACAAAGAAAATTTCTCGGTTGCGGAGTAATCTACTCTTTCGATCCGTAATGCCGACTGGTACTTTATCGTAGGATAGATCCTCGTGGAGTGGAAGAGGCTCGTGGGCCAAGATATGAGAGGGGTCCGGGTTGTACTTGTGTAGCATGCACACATGAAATACATTGTGGACCTTAAAAAGTTCTGAAGGCAGTGCTAGTCTATAGGCGGTGGTACCAATCATGTCTAAGACTTCAAATTATCCAATAAATCGAGGGTTCAGTTTCCCCCTCATGCCAAACCTACTGATTCCCTTAAAATGGGTGATCTTAAGGAACACCCGGTCGCCTTCCTCAAATTCTAAATCTCTCGTCCAGGTGTCCGCATAACTCTTCTGTCTGCTCTGAGCTGTCTGAATGTTATTCATAATCTTAACTATTTTGGATGTAGTCTCCTCTACCTGCTCTGGATCGAACAGTTTTTTATCACCCACTTCTTCCCAAAAAATCGACGATTTACATGGGCGCCCATATAACGCCTCATACGGAGCCATGCCAATACTCACTTGGTAGCTATTGTTGTAGGCAAACTCAATCAGGGGTAGATGGTCGTCCCAATGGCCCCCGGAGTCAAGGACACAAATTCAGAGCTTATCTTCAAGTGTACGAATTGTCCTTTCTGACTGTCCATCAATCTGAGGCTAGAATGCAGTACTGAGGGATAGCTTCGTTCCCATGGCTTGCTGAAAGCTATTCAAAAATCGAGAAGTGAACCTGGAGTCTCTGTCGGATAGCACTGTCACTGGGACTCTATGCAATCTAACTATTTTTCGGATATACATTCTTGCTAACTTGTCCAAGGGATCAGTCATCTTGATGGCCAAGAAGTGGGAAGACTTGGTAAATCGGTCGATAATTACCCATATGGCATCATATCTTGAGCGTGCCTTAAATAATCCTATCACGAATTCTATGGTGATATGTTTCCACTTCCATTTGGGATCAGTAATAGCTGAAGTAGCCCGTCTGGCCGCTGATGCTTTGTCTTGACCTGCTGACATACCAAATACTTAGAAACAAAGTCAGCTATATCTCTTTTCATCGTGTTCCCCTAAAATTAGAGTCGCATACTTTGGTAGATTTTAGTACTTCTGGGATGCATGACAAACTTTGAGCTATAGGTATCTGTCATGATGTCTTTCTTTAACTCATTATCACTTGAAACACACACCTTGTCTTAGAATCGGAGCAACCCATCGGCAGAGACTCAGAATTCTGAGCTAACTCCCTGTTCTGCATCTTTCTTGATGGCTACTAGGGCGGGATCAGCTGACTGAGTTTCTCTTATTCTCTAAATTAACTCAGCATGAATGGTCAGATGACCAAACATGTGACTTTCTTCAAGTCCTAAAGTCAAACCTGTTGTGTGGCTCCAATCTACCAACATTCTAAAACCATCAAATGGGCTAATATACTTGCACTTTTTCTGCTGAGTGCATCGGCTATCACGTTGCCCTTACCCGGATGATACAAGACGTCACAATCATAGTCCTTAAGAAGTTCTATCTACTTTCTCTGACTCATGTTGAGATCCTTTTGAGTGAATATGCGTTTCAAACTTTTGTTATCGATATAGATCTGAAAGGTCTCTTCATATAAATAATGGTGCTAAGTCTTCAAGGCGTGTATGATTGCGGTAAGCTCTAAGTCATGGGTGGGATAGTTTTTCTCATGAATCTTTAACTGTATAGACCCAAAGGCCATGACCTTCTCATACTGCATTAAAACACAACTCAGGCCTAAATAGAAAGTATCATTGTAAACTATATACCCCCCCGATCCACTCGGTAAGGCCAGCACATGTGCAGTAGTCAGCTGCTTCTTTACTTCTGAAAAACTTTTTTCACAGTTCTCATTCCACTCAAACTTGACATTCTTATTTGTGAGCCGGGTCAGGGGAGTAACTAGACTAGAAAATCCTTCAACAAACCTGCGGTAATAGCTTGTCATTCCCAAAAAGCTACGGATCTCTTTAACTGATGTCAATTTCTCCCAGCCGAGCATCGCTTCAACCTTTTTAAAGTTCACTGATACTCCATCCTTTGATATAATGTGTCTCAGGAAGGTGGTCTACTCAAGCCAAAATTCACACTTATTCAACTTTGCATACAACTTCTTTCCTCTAAGAACCTGCAAGACCTGAGCTAGATGGTGAGCATGTTCCTCTCTGCTTTTTGAATAAATCAGGATGTCATCGATGAACACAATAACAAATTGATCCAAGAATTGTATGAAGACCCTGTTCATCATATCCATGAAGATGGTTAGGGCATTAGTTAGTTCAAATGGCATGACTAGGAACTCATAGTATCCATACCTAGTTCGAAAAGCTGTCTTGGGGATGTCTTCTGTCTTGATTTTCACTTGATGGTAACCTGAACGCAGGTTTATTTTGGAGAAGACCTGCGCACCCTACAACTAATCGAAGAGGTCATCAATCCTAGGAAAGGGATACTTGTTCTTGATTGTGACTCTGTTCAATCATCTGTAATCAATACATAGCCTCAACGTTTCATATCCCTTTCTAGCAAAAGTGACTCCAGCACCCCAAGGGGACACACTATGTATGATAAAACCAATGTCCTATAATTCAGTGCTCTGTTTCCTCAATTTCTCCATCTCAACGTGGCTCATACGGTAAGGAGCAACTGAAATAGGTTGGGTGTCTGGCTGTAGGTCTATGGTGAATTCGACTTCACTGTCCACTGGTAATCTGGGTAGTTCGGATACACATCTAGGAAGTCTCGAACTACCGGAATCTCTTGAACATCATTCTCTTTCTTGGGTTTGCCTAGTTAGAGAAAATAGTAAGGTTAAAGTACTTGACGAATAAGAAAACTTGTCATCAAAGAATAAGTACTAAATGAGTTTATTAATTGGTAAATGACTCCTAATTAGGAGGATTGAATACAACTTTCTTGCTAAAACAATCTACGGTGGCGTGATACACCGCTAGCCAATTCATTTCTAAAATTACATTAAAATCCCCCATGTCTAATTCTATTAGGTCCACATTCAATTTCCTATCTGTTATCTCTACGACACAAGTCCTGTAGACTACTTCTCCCAATAGTGTCAAACTCCCAGCAGTAGACACAAACAATATAAAATCAAGTTTATTAGGTAATACATTAAATTTTGATACAAAAATAGGTAAAAAATGAATGTGATGCACCAGTGTCAATTAAAACATGAGCAAGATAGTTACAGATAGTGTACATATCTTGTACCACGTCCGGGTTGGCTTCAGCATCCTGTTGAGTGAGGTTATAAGTCATGCCCTGGATAAGAGGTCTGCCCTAATTCTGGTTCCTTGGGTACTCTCTCGCATAATGTTGGGCACTACCACATATGCGACAGGTGTTGTTGAGGCAGTAGCAGAGCCGGTCCCCATGATCCCTGCTGCAATGCTGACAGATCTTACCACGTCCTACCACTGGAGCCTGAGGGGGAGCCTGGATCACTGGCCTAGGCCTCTTGTTCTGTTGGACAGACATAATAGGTGCTGGCCTGTGGGGTGGAGCTGAGGGTCTGAGGTTCCCTGCTGCCTGAGGGAGGGTATGGAAAATCCTCTCCACCAGCTGTGCCTTAGCCAGAACGGCCGAATACCTCTAACATGAACAAATGTTTCCTGATCTCTGGGTAGAGGCCCCATTGAAACCTCCTAGCCTTCCTGCTCTCATCCAACAACGTCTAAAGGGAGCATCGGCCCAACTCCAGGAACTTACGAGTATGTTCTGACACAGTCATGTTCCCCTGTACAAACTGAACGAACTCTATCTCCTTCAGATGTCGGAGATGCTCTGGGAGATACTATACATGAAAGGTTGCCAAAAACTGTTCCCAAGTAACTGAAACAGGCAGGGTGGTCTGTTTGAGTTCCCACCAGCGATCTGTTTCTCCCACTAGCATGTAGGTAGCAAGGCTGACATTCTTTTCAGAAGTCACCCCTAGGGTCTTGAAGGCCTTCTCTGTCTCTGCCAACCAGTACTCGACATCTTTAAAAGAGGATCCCTCGCAAAAGTAGATGGGTTTAGTCTCTTGTACCTCTCTATGTACCCTGGGTCAATTGTGGGAGGAACTGGGTCCCGTGTAAAAGGGACTGGGCCAAGCTGAGGATAGATTGGGAGGCCCTGTGGTGGTACTTGCTGATATAGTGGGGGCACTGGATTGTATTATGGCGGTGCCAGGTGGTACTGTGGCTGGGGCACCGGATCATACTGCGGTGGTGTCGAGTGGTATTGTGGAGGAGCAGGGTCGTACCGGGGTGGCTCGGGATCCTCTTGCTGCAGTGGTAGCTTAACCTATGGCAGCGGCGAAGGGTCAGATAGCTCCCTAATCTCCTCTCGGCCCTGCTGGGCAGCAATGAGTCTCTCCAGCATCTCAAATATCCTGTCAACATTTTCCTTAAACGAACCATCCTGGGCTGCTCGGTTTAGTGGAGGTCTTCCTCTCCTCATCTCTCTGTACCTGTATTTCACAAGGAAGGGTTGAGTGATAATTCATTGGTTTGGTGTTTCTTTAAATATTATTGTGTAAGGGAAGGGTCCGAGGAACGCGACTCTAGTACCAATTGTAACAACCCCGAAAATTCAAAATGAAATATATAATAATTTAAGTGCAGAAGCGAAATAAAAGATTAAAGTTTACATCCCTTACACAATTGCTTAAATGTACTAAACAAACATCACAGAATGAATTCTCTGAAAGAAGTACGATAAATGAGAAAAGTAAAGGAAAATATAAAGTATCTAGCATCTACTCACAATCTTCTTGCAGATCGGACTCGGAAACCAGGTCCTCTTGATCTGAAATGGTTTAATAAGAGGTGAGCTACACTAGCCCAGTAAGGACATTACACTATATCACCGACACAAAAGTAAAGGCTGGTAGAAAATAAAAAATAACCAATGGAGCACTAAATTTAAACCAATACATTTATTAAAAGTAAAACCATTTACTATTTTACTTACCATTGGAGAATTTATGGAAACAAATTATAAAAGCAATAATATCATACAGATCACAATTTCATATACGATCAGCAAGATAGAACATATTATAAATTCACATTTATTAATAATAAACTAAATCATAACCATTTCTCATTTCACTAGCCTACTAGTATCTATGGAGATCCATAGGGGTGTCTCCGCTATACGTGAACCATTTTCCTTAACAATCTTAATTACAGAGCTGTCCCCATACCACATCCGGTGTGAGTGCTAAGACATTAAAACTCAATATCCCGTCCGGTATGATGGTGAAATAGGTCATCCCCATACCGTCCGGTATGAGTGCTAAATGACCAAGTCTTCATACCCCGTCCGATATGAGACAAGGTTCACGGTAAGGTTCCCTATGAACCCAGTCTATCCACCATCTCCCAATATATCTAGTGAGGCTATCGTATTATCTGTTTATTTGATCACATACCTTTTCTATTTTTCCTTAGTCCCCGTTGCCAAATTAAACATAATCACATAAACAAATGAACATGCATCCGATAATGTAATCATATCTTAAATCCCAAAATCACACGGTGATCAAGTAAGGTAGTAATACATGTATTTAAATCATAAAGTAGATAAACCAAATACCATCATACTTTTAGACTGTAAAATAAATTAACAGAAAATAATGTCCGGTTCAGGCTCCATTAGCAATCCGTAATTAATTATGCACATCTATTTAATTTGTACAAAATACCATATTATTATTTATTCAAATTTTAATTCTATGATAGAAAATAAGGTGAGAAGTCTTTATTTGATTTGACGCTGAAAAGCTAAATGGTTCATTGCACCTACGAGCGGTCCCTAGGTTCCCTGAATTTTTCTTTGGAAACTGAAACGCGCTTACAGTACTTACAAATATTCCAAATAAACCCAAAAATCAGTTTCAGGGCCTACTCGCCCAATTTAAAAAATCTAGCATGGCAGCTCCATCGTACTCCGGCGATCCATCTCGGGTTGGCTGTTTTCGGCTGCTGACCGGGCATCCGATGCGTCCTGGTTGGTCGGGGTTGCTGACCGGGCATCCGACGTGCCGTAATTTTTTTAAATAATGTTTTGACCTCAAATTTCTAATTTTTCTTTTAAAAATACCCCGGAACCCAAATTTTCATCATTTTTTTCGAAAATTGTTTTAATTTAATCATTAACGAATTTTTACCACTTTTTTCATTAAATTAGAATAAAATAAGTTAAAATAAATTAAATAAAAAATAATTATATTAAAAAAATAAAAATAAGAAAAAATAAAATGTTGGGTGTTACAGATAGTGTTCTGGCGGTGCAGTTACTCACTAAAGAATATTATGATACTAATGCGCATGTCGCCCTCATTCGTACAATCACTTACTATTACAGGATTGACAAGTTCGAATTCAATGTCTATCACGAAAGTAATAAATGTGCTGATTATTTGACGAATGATGATTTTTCTCCACCGGTGGAGCTTCATTCTCATGTTCAAGTGTCGAATGATTTCCAACAGTTTATCACTGATGATATCATGAATGTCTCTTCGATCAGGATGTGCATGACCATCTTTTCTTTTAACTTTTACCTTTTTTATACCAAAAATAAATAAATTTGTTGATCCTAAAATTACCAAAAAATATATGAAAAAGATAATATATATCGGCATAAACTGGTATTTGGTATATTAATACATATATACATAATATTATATAATATGTATTCTGTTGATGTTAGACATAATAGATCGTTATATATATCACCATACGTTTGTATATATAATAATATATATTATATAATATATGCACTTAAAAAATTAATTTAAATTATTATTTATATAATAATATTAAAAGATAAAAGTTAATTAATCAATTTTTTTTTTTTAATTTTAGTAATGTTTAAATTTTTAACGACAGTCACAACTACAACTACCTACACAAGGTGACTAACAAATACAAGTAACAGATAGCAGAAAAATGCAACTGGAGGCAGATGGAGGGGACTTACGGGTGATAAATAATAGCATGTGGCATATGGCAGACGGTAACACTAATTGACGGGCGGCAGGGGGCGGAGAGCAGCGGAAGGTGGGCAGGAACGGCAGAGGGCAGCTAGTAGGCAACATATGTGAGCAGCGGAGGGTGATTGGCAGACGGTATAGGGCGGGCAATGTGCCGTGACAACCAAAGGGCAGGCGGCGAGGGGGTAGAAAACGGTAGAAGGTGGGTAGGCTGACGGCGAGCAACAAACAGACAGAGGGCATGCGACGAAGGGTAATTAGTAGACAGCAAATAGCAGGCAATAAACACTAAATCCATATGATAATTTTTTCGCTACCGAAGAGTCAAAACTGAAGTTTCAAATTTAAACAAAAATATGACCTGCCTTTGATTGTCTTCGTCCAAAAGGAAAACGTTGGCACCCAACTGATGCTCACATGAACCACGATTCACCATGGATGGCGGCCTTAAATTTTAGAAAATGACCAAAACAGAATATGAAGTACTGTGCAACAAAGACAAATCCTAATATGCAACTATTTTCTACATCATGACGTGTCTCTATCCTTTCTTTTTAAACTTACTACATCCCCATTTTACTCTCTATTATTGCACCTTTATCCTTCCTCATATCCATTTCCCCATTCCTTAAACACCCACATATACATAATATATATATATATATATATTTCTTCTAAAATTTGTATCAGAAAAGAAAAAAAGAAGACAACCGAGAGGAGCACGCTTAGATTTTTTTGGGTGCAGGGCTCATTCACACAATATCTTTTCCTTTTTTAAATTTTATTGAGATGGGCCATTAGGAGCTAACATATATATTATGTGTATATGTATAATATATATATATATATATATGTATATCCCCTTAGGTCTTGATTAGTGGATTTAACCTTTCGCCGCCTATACAGGGCCATCTGCATTTCTTATTGCCTATTTGGGTAGCTCGTGGGTTAAAACAAAAATATAGATGTCCACAGAAACAAACATGATAAAAATTTCAGTCAAAATAATATTTATTTTCAACTTAACTTTATAATAAATAAATTTAGTTTACTATTTCTATAATTTTTTTTTAAAAGATTATTGACAAATACCTGTCCAAAATAGTTTCTACAAAATTATTCAAAAGAAAATAAGGAAAAGATGTTGACGAAATTATTTGGACTATTATAATCTCCAATTGACTTGAAATATCAAAATTATTTTAGAGGATAAATCATAGAATATGGACACGTGAGTGAGAACAGGTTATATATAAATATATATATATATAGTACCTAAAGTTGATAACTTATCTTTAAATTTTGGCTCAATTATTATCCATCAAAACACCCAAAAACAAAAAAAGAAAGAAAGAAATTTAACTATCACCCATTATTCACCATCACTTTCGTATTATTCAACTTGTGATAGCTTCCAATTATACAAACTAATTTCACCACATAATTCATAACAATATGTGCTTAATGTGTATCAATAATTTCAACTAATCATACAAGTTCAAAATTAGACCCATAAAACAAAACTATGGAGAAATACGTGGCAAGTGTGGTTGAGAAAATCACATATGTTGAATATATATATATATATATATATATATATAATGGGGTAGTGGGAGGCGGCTCTGTCATGGCGTATGCAACGGTGGTGAGTGGTGACGGTCATATTTTGGGAATTTTTTTTAAAAAAAATTATTTTCTTATTTTCATATCTGTTTGGTCACCAACCATGGGGTCCACAAAATCCCATTTCTCCTCTTATCTAAAATATATTATTTGGGTTAATTGTTAAGTGATTAAAAATTATCACAAGGCAACCAAAAAAATTTAAACGTAACATTACAGTATAAAAAAATAAGTTTTTTCATATGATAAAAAATCAAAATTAATACGAGATTTAATAATGAAAAATGGAGAGTAACGTTTTGTCGTAATCACAAGTTACAACATTTATTATAATTGTTTTTTGATTATTAATTAGAAAAATGATTAATTTGAAAGAGCATAGAGCCGCCGGTAGCCAGGAGAGATTTTTCCCGAGGGTCCACGACGAAAGGACGGTATGGCTCGAGCATGACCTGCAGCATTATTAGTAACCACTACCCACCGCCTCTTCTGCCCCACCACCCACTCCGCTCCATTCCTACTTCCCAGTTGCCCTTAAACTCATTTCATTCATTCATTCATTACCATCACGTGAATTTTCTGAAAATTCAAAATTCATCTCATACCCCAGAAACAACCAGGAAAATATCTAATCAATAAAATTAAATGTAACGTTCATTATTGTACATGTAAAAATAAAATCCAGAATTATAGAAGAAATCTGCTTTTGAGAAAAGGAAAGCAAGTAAATTATAATAGAGCCCAGAATTATCCGACAAAAGCCAACCTCACCGCATGACGAATTCATGACTTTTTCCGAATACTCTCTTTTTTTAACACGTGTTCTTCTCCCCTCTCCCCCGCCTGCCGTGGTAAAATTCCAAATCTGCCCTCCCCACTTTCCACGGTCCATCCAAAAATATTTGTAAATTAATGTTTTGTTCTAAAAATACGTCGTATTCACTTTTCAACCATACATTATTAATAATATAATTACAAAACCACCAAAATTATAAATAATTAACTACTCCACAACGTTAATCTCTCTTCGCAACAGACAAAATCGTCCTACATTTAACTCTTTCCATAGATAATTACACTCCCGTAAATTTAAGGGGCCTACTTTCACTTTGACCACACAATAAAATATGTAGAGGGGTATTTTTGGTATTGCATAATCGGAGTCACCGGAAGCCCCCCTTCAAAAACTGTAGTTATAACAAATAGTATAATGCCACGTAACCACCTCACTGCCCGGGTTGCTAACGGAGATTGCCGTCAGCACCCACATAAATATCTTCGGATTACTGGTACTAAAATAACGTTCGTCGTTAGGCAACGGCGTCGACCAGAAAATCGTCAACGTCAAGCTCCCCGAACTCTTCCTCGGCAAAGCTTTTTCCCGAAAACATGAAATCCGGCACGCTTAACGCGGCGTCGATTCCGAAGCCGAAGGTATCAACGTCGCAGTAATTGAGGCCATCAAACGGTGTTATCTCCTCGTAACGGAGAACTGATGTCGGAGATGACGTGGCTGTGCTTGACGAGTCAAATCCGTCTTTTTGACTGTCCACAGCCGTCAACTCCGTTACACTCGGGTTGGGAAAGTTGGTAACGGCGTCTGAACCCTTAAACTTCAATGCAGCTTCGTCATACACGGCGGCCGCTTCCTCGGCGGTGTTGAAGGTTCCCAGCCAGATACGTTTTCTCTGGGCTGGGTCCCGGATCTCTGCGGCCCACTTCCCCCAAGGTCTCTGCCGAACACCCCTGAATTTTTGCCCGCGACTGACGTCAGATTTCGTCACTCTCGATGGTCTCCTTCTAGGTGACTTTTGCTTAGGTAACGTAGTAGGAGCCGGAAGTGGCGTCGGAGATCGAGGTGGATGTGGGTCTGGGGTTGAAGATGAATCAAAGGTGATAACTTGAACTTGCCTCTTAACTCTTCGTAGAAAACCATGTCTTTCCTCTTCATCCTCGCTGGAAGAATCGGTGGCGTCGGCGTCGGTAAGTATGATCTGGACACGTCTCCGACGGACTTTGGCATCCGCCGGGGGATCATGGAGGAGCTTGTTGGTGGTGAAGACCCGAGAAGAGAGCTTGAGAGTGGACTGTATGGACACCATGGGTTGATGGTGGGAGGGAGCAGATCCAAGGGTAGGAGACGAGCTTTGGTCAGGACATGAGTAGAAAAGCACGTAAAAGCAACAAAACTGCTACTGCATGGGAGCAAGAACAGCTTTTCAAGATATAAGAAGCTAGGGATGAAGATCCTGTGATGTTTCGAACATACAATAATCTCGAGGAGAGTAAAAGAATCCGCGTGGTATTTATAGGAAAAAGAAAAGGAAGATGTTGAAGAAAAGAAGAACTGGGGAAAGGAACGAGAGATCAGGACAGGCGGACAAAAAGAGGCAAACAAAAGGTTTTGAAGTATTAGTGAAAGAACCAGACAATCACACTCTGCACACTGGCTATACCTCTTCTACATATGGAAGTGTGTCTGGGTGCAAAGAGTATTGGGTCTTTCACACCTTTGGCGGGAAAAGAGTCAGTCCTAACTAGTAGAAACCCAATACATAGGAAAACAGAGAAAAGTAGGGTGAGAGAGAAAGAGTGGGAAGAAAGAGGGAGGAAATGAGTTGAAAGTTGAAGCAGGTGATCTTATATATAGTTCACGGAGTGTGGGTGCATATAATTGTATTATATGTATATTGGTAATAAATAATCGTGGGACTTTGAAATTTCTTTGGTCTTCTTCTTTCGTGGGTCAGGGGGCAGTGAGAGTGGAGACTGGGAGAGAACACTTACACTGCATCTAGCTGCCTTCCATTGACGTGTCAAAACTTCTGCTCCTCAGCTGTCCATTCTCATTACTAACTACCAATGAAATTTCCAATTTGTTTTGTTGGGTAAATTCCATTTCCGAAGTCTTCTCCACTCTCTACTCCATTTGCAACATAGTGATTGGAGAAAGAAACGTCAAAAGCTATAAAACAGGTAATTAAGGCAAGTAAAATCTTGGTCTTATCAGACAGAGCCTGAAACTTGAAACTGCATGAATTAAACCCTGAATGTCAAATTAATTTAACAAGATAGTATTTGCTGGTGATGGAGAACAGCGTGCAACGAAGACGTGAACTTATAGGGACCGGAAATGATAGCTACAAGACTTTTGTCTTCTTGAGAGACTGTGCAAGTGTTGAATGGGTTAGGTGATTGAGATCATGATAACACAGTGATAGAGTCTGTGGTTACTCCTCCCTCTGTTTGTCCTCCGTAAACTCTGGTCAAAACGGAGACTCTGAATCTGGGTTTCCTTTTTCCCCCCCTTTATTCATATTCCATTTTAACCAGAGTGATAAACTTGAAAAAGATCCTTATGATTATAGCAACACTCAATCGTCCACGTAAGTTGGGATTCGACCAGGAAGACTCGTGGATAGCAGAGTTGTTATATTACCTACAGCTACGTATTCCTCTCTATCTGTTTCTTTCTATATATTCTTTTATGGTAATGTTTATCAATACAAAAATAAGCCAAAGGCCTTTCTTTTTCATGCCCACTTTAAGAAGAGAAACACCCAATTAATATTGCTGGCTAATTAAAATATCAAGATTGATTATAATTTCTCGTTGAAAATAACAAAAGTATTTCTCTCTCTTTTTCTGGTGAATATTTTAGTAAGCAGCACCTTGATTATTTTAGTGAAAGAGAAAAATTAGGCTTTGAAATAAGGCACTAAAAAACGTTAAAGAAAAGCAAGTTGTGGCAGGTGGGTTTTAGCTTGAGGAAGAAGCAAAGGCAGCAGAGAAAGAATGAATCAGCATATAAGATGTAGTTGAAGAAGGCCGCTCCCTGTCTTTGCTTGTCGATAAAGCGATAAGCCTTTCGCTCTGCTTTTAACTACACGTAGCTTTGGCATGCAGATCTTGTAATAATGGTTCCAATAATATCATTCTTACTGATTAAATATCATGTGATACCCTAACCACCGTCCTAATATGTTCCAGATGCAGAAGCCCACCATCACCACGCTGGCTTCCTCTGTAAAATTAACCATTCTAATAAATGGAATTATGAAAATGGCTTGTTTTGTGGATGTCGGCCTTGCTCCCACGATGTAACAAATTAAGAGAAGACAATAAAGACAAATGTCATTGAGAGGAAAGCCGATGAAGAAAAAGATCGGGAGCCACATGGTTAAACTTAAATTCAGAGATTTTTTCTCCAGGCGATGCTATTATTAAGAATAAAAGATAATGAAAAAAAGTCCTCCGAAGAAAAAATCTTACAAGAAAATGACGCTAGCTATATAACCTTAGCTTACTCCTAAAAAATACAGTTGCATTTCCAAAAAATCCTCTTGCGCCTTCCATGGATATCTAATGTTGGACAGTGCAGTTCCATTCACCAGGAGCACATACCTGCTGCAAATCTAGAGCAAACAGGCACAACTACAATACCCCAAAAAAAGATAATCCTTGACCTAACACACCCTCGGTCTAGGACACAGCACGGCATGTTGCGTGCACCTTGCTCCCAAACTTAAAAACAGGTAACCAATCCCCTAAGATGAAATGAAACCTGTCTTGCTGAAAAAACAAGCAATTCATTCATTTCTTTCCAAAAAAACAAGAATTTGGTGCACATGCATGTATGGGTTCAACTATAATAAGTATTAACTTATCCATGCAATTCCAGAATATAAATAGTTTCAAAATAAATCTTTTAAAGCCTTAGATAATAAATAAGAGAGTTCTAGTTAATTGACAAGCGGCGCGTGCACTTGACAATATAAAAACATTACATTACACTTCTTCTCTCACTCTCCAATGTCTTCAAACAACTATTCACAGAATTATGATTGAAGTTCCCTGCCAATTATGAGTGCTCAATTCAAACACAACCAAAAAAGCAACATTCTGGATACTGCTTTTCTTTTCACCTAATGGAGAATACAACCAATCTTGAACTCTTTTCAAGTTCACCGGTGATAAAAATCATCAACCCATGGCATACTTCTGGGTCCAGCTGCGTGCTGTGGCCTCATACTTTGCTCGGTCAGTCTTGTACATGTGAGCAATTTCTGGCACAAGGGGATCATCTGGGTTTGGATCCGTCAACAGGGAGCATATAGATAAAAGCACCTACAATGAGTAGAAGGAAAATTGCAAAGGAACTCCATTAATCATCTTTGTAATCAATCTTACAAGTGCTTGAACCAAATTAACTGATACAACTTCTTCACGTTGTGTAGATAACAAAAATAGCAACCTCCCAGATATAGACATGTTTGTTAACTGAATGAGCATCGTAAGGAAAAGTGCAAATCAATTCACACAAACACCAATTCCTTGTCCTAAAGAACTAAAAGAAGACACAAGACAAATTTTCATATATTGAAGCAAAAGACTTCAAGGTCCTAGTTAGCCTACGGTACTCATGACCGAAACCTTATCAGGACTGTAGGGTATTTTTGCTACCCCTTGGATAACTAGGGAGGTGGATTCCATCCAATGCCAATAAGCAAAATGCATTCTTTGCGTGAAACAGTAATGGAGAAACATTATTAGCAACAAAGTTAACTCACGTGGAACGAACACATATAGAGTCAATCTTGGAGCTCCTAATCAAACAAAATACACATATAAAAAATGAAAGACCCACAGAGTAGAAACAAAGTTTGAAGGTGGAAAATGGTGGTCCTTTGATAACCTTGCAGACCCACAAATTATTTATGGGATGTTGCCACTCTATGTACAGACATATAATTGAAGTGTGCAAGTTTGTGTGATATCCCTAAACTCATATAAGCAGCCAAGCTTTCAGAAAACTAAGTTCCACCAGAGCTGGCCTGAGCAATTGATCAAACTCCACTTTCTTCGACAATAAAGATAATGGTTACTTAATTGCTAACACAGATGAGTTAGCTAAACATGTCAATAAAATAGCTCAATTCTGATGCTTGACTATTAAATATAGAAGAAAAAACTATCTCAAACCTTGGAGATGGTTAGCGCTGGGCTCCATTGTTCTTTAAGAATATCCAGACATATGCTTCCATTACTATTGATATTTGGATGGAAAACTTTAGTCCTAAATGCGACCTGGAAATATGAAGAAAAAGAATTAATAAAGAGGACAAAGAAATTAAGGAAAAGACAAGTAATTATCACTTACTATAAAGTATTAGTCTCCAACCTAATAAGTGAAATCAGTAAAATAAACAAATAACACAGCCAACGAAAAAATAACTCAAAATGAAACCAGATATGCAAATAGAACTGTGGAGATGCATATAGCAGTTCCCCACTTCAGCTTAATGAAGTGCCAAGGTATAAGAAATGCTAATCATCTATAATTTTCAATTTTTTTTTGTCTCCTCTCCACTTTTGTACCGTAAGACCAATTTGATTAAAAGATTATTTTCTTGCATAAGGTATATTCTACATGTCTTTGTCTTGAAGATAATGGCGTAGAAGGATACAAGTCTTACTGAACATGATAAGACGACATCTCACATAATTCACTCTTAGTGGTGGTAAACTTTCTACTTTTCCACAACCAATATGTTAACTAATTCCATAAACAACAGACACCTTTCCTTTATTTTCAAAAAGAAATAAGTTCCAGATTCAAAATTATACTCCACAAGAACAACCCTTGCTGGGAAATTTTATATACTTTCCTATATTCAACAAAGATTTTGCAATGACGCACATTATAAATATTAGTCCATATAGGAACAGCAGCACTAAAAAAAGAATGCACTAAGAAAAAATTTACCTTGGGAGGCTTAAATGGGTAGTCGGGAGGAAAATGAATGGAAACCAGAAAGACACCCCCAGCATAAGGGCTATCTGAAGGCCCCATAATAGTTGCTTGCCAATGGAACATGTCTTCAGCGACAGGACCTATCTTATAGAAAAGAGGCAAAAGTTACAAGCGTTGGTTCATTTATTTGCTCAATCAAATAAAAATCTGAATCCGTTAACAGTAAGTTCAAATTGATTTTTCTTAACGACTAGAAACTCAACTAAAGTATGCATCAGTTAACTGAAAAACCTAAGGTACCTACTACAAATCTTGTCTTACGTAACCCTAAGTTGGCTAAATATTGGCAATAGAGAAACAATTTTTATGAAATCATGCTTTTTGAGCATCCAATATAAGCAAATCCAGGTACAAATAGTCAGATATCGAACTTAATTTGATAGGTAAAAGGGTTAACTCTCTTTCCCGTAAAAAGAACTCGACTTTAAATCAAAATAATAAACGCTTGGAGTTTAGGATCGTAAAGGTACGAACCGGCGCTGCAAGAGGTAGGTGGATCCTTCTGCAAGTCCTTGAGCTCCTTCAAGATGCGTTTGGATGCCATGACTCGACAGCAACAGTGAAAGAGCTAAATCAACCAATAAGTACCTGAACCACAACCAGATCGTGAACCCAGCATACAAAACCAACACAATAATTTCACAAAAAAACCCAGAACCAGAACTATTCACACAATAAAACCCTAGATCTCCTTTCATCAACAAAAATAAACACAAAACGACTACGCAAATACAGAAGCAGAGAGAAAATATATGAAACGGATAGCATGAGAGAGAGCATACCGAAAGGAAACAGATAAGATTGATAGAGAAACGAACGCTTCAACGAAAATAAAAAAGAAACTAAATAGAAGAAGCTATGAAGGAGATTCAAAGGCAATTATAGACCAGAGAGAGATAGAGACAGACACGAAGGAAACGAGGGCTACTTCTAGAATTTTCTCACTCCTTTAGCGTAAGATCAACGTCCGTTCTTTTCTCTTTTTTTTTTTTTTCTTTTTGTTTTTTAATTGAGAAAGGTCGATTTTCATTTCAACCCCTCTTATTCTCGTTATTTTACATTTCTACCACCACTCTACCTGTCTATTCAACCTACAATTTTTATTTAATTATATAAATTATTTACAAATTAATTTAAATAAATTATAAAGTGAAAAATGTTTAAGTATATAGTAACTTTAAACATTAAATCATAACATAAAAATATAAATACAAACATTTAATGTATAGGTATAGCAAGAAAAAAATATTCAGCCTTATTACCATTCTAAATTAAATGGACTTATCGAAACAGAATCACTTAAAATTTAATCAAATCTTAAATTTAATTACATATTTTCTTCAATATAAATTAATTCATTGAATATGTAATTTACAAAAATAAAAACTTAACCACTTGATAAACTTATCAGTATTTAGAAATTTTATAGCTAATTTAAGCATGAAAATATGAAGATTCATTTTTCAATAAATTTTTTAGTTTTCATCTTTTCATTTTTGGGCTAAGTATAAAATTAAAAATTATAATAAATTCAAATAAATGTGTTTTATCCCAAAGATAGTATAATAATAAATATTTAGTGGGTAAAAAATTTTATATTTTAAATGTTTAATAATCTTTAAATTGCAACAATTAAATAAATTTTAATTTTTATACACAATTAATTGACTCGGCATTCCAATATAAATTAATAATAAGTAAAAATAAATAATTTAAAATTATAGTATTCTTTAACCTTATATTGTCTTTCTTTTTTTTTTTTTTACGAAGTACATAAAAATGAGATTAAACTAAAATTATATTAATTATTAATAAAAAAAAAAGTTATGTGGCTTTATCTATTTTTAATAAAAATAAAGTACAAGAGAAGATTTACCTGCTTTTGGATAAAATTACAGTTTGTGAAATTTATAATTATTGAAAAATAAAAATCAAGAATGTTATTTCATAAAAAAGTACAAACAAAAATAAATAGACTGCTACTTCATTTTACAACAAAGCATCTCGATACCAATAACGTTGTCCACTAATAACAAAATTAATAAAAATAAACATTCAAAGAGATAATAAATCAAAAAAATTAAAGTATATAAACAAAAAAGAAAAAGGCAATAGATGGTAAAAAAAATACAAAAATATCAAATGAGCAAATGTTCAACTTATTTCAATCAAATGAAAAGTAATGTGATTTCTAAAATTTGGTTGCAAGTAAATTTACATGCAATCTCAATGGTTATCGGATTTTCTAATGGAAATCAGACATTAAATGAAGAAGATTTGAGGAAATCGGTGAAGAAAAGGAAGTCAAAAATGAGAGGAAAAAGGGAATACTCGATTTTATGAATTGCGAAAAAATGAGAATTAATTCATTAATGAATAATAGCAAAAGTCTTTATATATGAGATTTAATTTATGGTTACTTACCAAACGAACCCTAAATTATGAATAGTTATATTTTGACATGTCACTTATTAAGTAATTATATAGAACTTACCTTAATAGTTTTTCCTCAAGCTAGAGTATACAAGCTTTGAAGACCTAACTTGACTAAAGCAATCTGAAATTGAGAAGTGGCAAGAGGCTTTATAAAGCAATTTGCAAGCTGACGAGACGAGAAAACGGACAATTCTTGAAAAGGATCATTAGAAATTTTTTGTTGAACCACGTGACAATCAATTTCAATGTATTTTATATATTCATGGAAGACAAGATTCTCAGCTATCTTAATGGTGGACAAATTATCACAGTATAACAAGGTCATTTGATATGAATGAATATGTATATTAGAGAGCAAGTACTACATCCACTCAAGTTTATGAGTAACGACTACAAGTGCACGACACCTAGCCTCTGAAGAAAATCTGGATACAATTTGTTGCTTTTTAACATTTCAAGAGATGAGATCATCACCAAGGAAGACACAAAAGTCCCTAAGGGATTTCCTAAAATTAATATAGGAAGACCAGTTTGAATCACTAAATGCCTTAAGCTGTAAATAATGATGGACATGACAAAATATCATAACTTGGAGTCCCTTTTGAATATCGTAATATCATATATGTAGCTTATAAATGAACCTGAGTAGGTGCATTGAGAAGCTGAGATAATTGTTAAATGGAAAAATTAATGTTGAGTCTTGTGTTTGTAAGATATAACAATTACCAACTAACTTCTTGTATGAAGTTACACCCACACTAGAAAGAACCATATGCTCTATTCAATTTGATAGATGAAACCTTTGGTGTGAATGTCGGTTTGTGGCCCAAGGACACTGTGTTACGCAATAAATCTAAGGCATATTTCCTTTAATAGGGACCTACAAAGGAACGGATAGTTTCAAGCCTTACAAAGAATTTTACTTCAGCAAAATCCTTAATGCGAAAAGTATCATAAAGATATTTCTTGTCCATTCGATAAAGAATTTGAAGTCTTAGTGAGGAAGAGTGACCAAGACAAAAATGTCATAATGTTTTATTAGTAACAGTAGAAGAACAATCAAATGGACTAGCTTGAATAATAGAATTTACAGTGATAAAGTCTTTAGTCTAATTGGCTTTAAAATGAAAAAAAAAAACTCATTATTCTCTTTAGCTATACCAATTGACCTCTGGCTATGAATATCTTGAATGGTGCAACAATTATCATGAAATAGTAAGCAATACTTAGAATTCTGTAGCAAATGACCGATAGAAATAAGATTAAGGGAAAACTATGGGGCATACAAAGCATTATGGAGGATAAATATAGGTGAAATAGAATCATCATCAATGTATAATAGGTACTGTTTGAGAATTAAGTAGTTTGATAAAAATATGTCTATATGTCTGTAGAAATCAAACAACTCAATGCAATTAACTACTTTATTAGTAGCCCTATTATCAATGATCCAATTATTTAATGGACTATTGGAAAACAAAGGAAAGTTATTACTAGATTTGGGGTAAGTTGAAAATTAGATGTAAGAGTATTAACTTGTGACATATTTGGTGTAGTTGTCGACGATAGAATTAAAGTTAGGAGTTTTTGGTACTATTCCTTGGTAAAAAAAAAAAAGGCAAATCATCTAAAACATTAATTGAGAATTGAATCTCACACAGGATTCAACTACATAATTATTTTCTACTAAGTGTTGTCTTGATTGATACTCGACACATTTTATAACTTAGGTTTGTAGCCTAGTGGATAACCATGTTTCTTATAATATTTATCCACTCTGTGGCCAATAAATCCACGATATGTACAAGTTGGTCATTTATCATTAGCTCATGCATTATTCTTTTTATTAGCTCCATAATTGTAAGTATTGGTTGCTCTCTATTGTTGACCAGAAGTCTTATTCGTATATAGTACATTCAATTCATATTGCATAGAGACTCATGCATTAAAACTTCATTAATGTTGCAAGACTAGTACAAATACCTTATTCAAAGGAGATAGAAGCTCAATAAGTAAAATCTGATACTTCACTATCCTAAAGGACTCATTTACTCTTTAAAAAATCAAATTATTTTATCTTATTCCTGATATTCTCTATTTATAGTTGCTACATTACATGAACATCTCAATTCATACTCACATACAGGTACGACTCTCAAGTTTGAGAGTTCATCCCACTATATATTTATCTAAGTAAAATACTCAGTAATCTAATGTATTTTTTATTTCAATGAATATATTTTATCTTGAAGGTCAAAAACACGCACTATATTTCTTTATGTGAATCTATCATGCAGATCCTTCTATAAATTTTTTGTATATTCTATCTAAATTTCACTTTGTGCTATGGAAGGTGATGATGATCTCGTTATCTAGGAAATAAGTAAAGTATTAGATTATTCACATGCTCCATATAGGGGATCATATCTAGTTAGAATAGGAAGAAATCCATCTACAAACTTCAACTTATTTTTAGAAATTAAAGTTATATGCATCGAACGAGATCAAGAATGAGAGTTGTTACCTGTAAACATTGTAGAATTGAGATAGAGTAAAGGATTCTCACTCGAATGCAAATAGAAAAGATTTGAGATAACTTCCCTAAGCTTCAACAAGTCTGAACTTGCAAGCGTATCCATGGTTGATCTTCAGCTTCCGATGAAGAAAAAAACACAAAAACAGAAAACCTAGGGTTTCCTCAAACGTTCACCACCATCGATCGATTAAAGAAAACACAAGTCTGATACTATATCAGCCTTTTGTAATAAATCTGGAGATGTATTTAATGGAAATCAAACATTAAATGGAGAAGATTTGAGAAAAATGATGAAGAGAAGAAAGTGTGCTAGGAAAACCAAAAATGAGAGAAAAATAAGAACACTCGATTTTATGAATTGTGAAAAATAAAAATTAATTAACTAATAAAGAATTATAGAGATATTTATACATGAGATTTAACTTAGAGCTAATTATAAAACTGACCCTAAATTGTGAATATTTATATTTAACCCACTATTTACGAGTAATTATATAGAACTTACTTTAGTAATAGTTATTGTAAAATTAAATGGTAAAAATATAATAATTAACACGCAGAAAATAAATAAAGTTACTTGAAAAGATAACTTAGCGAATTTCTTTGTATGTCGATATTAAAAAAATTTGTATTTGAGAAATTATAAAAAAACTTAAAATAAGATTTCGTCTTGAGAATTCAAGCTTAATATAAAAAAGGATTTAAAGGAATTAAATGTTTTGCGCACTAGAATTACAATTTCAAATTTTAAATTTAAATCTTAATCTCTATGAGTGATTTGATTTTTCTTGTAGACATTATTACTAAAGAAATTCAACAGGTTAATCTTGAACATGATAAGATTTTACTGATACATTCTATGTTCAATGTCTTATTATTGAAAAAATATAGAATTTGAGAATTTTAACAATATGTTTTATATCAAAACTTAAATTTAGATAAAAAAAAAATTTATGACTTTTGGGCTTGATTGAAAAAATAATTTAATATTATGGCTCAAATATTTGAAAGTGAAATGCTTAAATATTTAATTTCTTTAATTTTTTTTGTCTCTAAGTTTTATTAATGATTGAATCTTATTTATAGAAGTTATTTGGCGAGAAATTGGTGAAAGTTTATCTGATGACACTTGATACGATTTAATTAGATCAGGTTATAATCTTAACTTTTAATTCAATCAAATAAACATTTAGTTAATAGGTAATAAAAATTATATATTATGTTTGTATGCAAATTACATTTATATTATATTATATATTTTAGTTTAATTAAAAATGTATTATATATTGTATAATTTTCATTAAAAAATTATGTTAGCATGTATGGAACCAATCATCATCTTGGTCCATATCTTGAAGACCTAAAGTTATCCAATTCAACCCTATTTTTTTATCACAAAATAAAGACAAGTGATACATTTTTATTTGTGATACAAGTTATGATTTAAATTATCTAGTCTTATGATAATAACTAGTCAAAATGTAATATTTTATTTGATTAATTATACTTTAATTGGTAACAAATTTTGAAATAATAAAAATATGTACACTAAAAAATTATTACAAATGTTTACTTAGTATTAAATATTTTATTAAAAAATTATAATAACTTAAGTTATTTTGAGAGTATTTATATAAGTTTAATTACTTTTATCTATCTTGTTGAATATAATTATTAATTTTTAACAATTTTTAGTTTGGTTATATATATATATATTAAATTATTTATTTTCTATATACCTCATAAGCATTTATTTTTTATTTTACTTGTATCAACAATAATTTCTCTTTCTTTCTTCACCTTTCTCTCACTTTTTTTTCTACTAATTTACTTGTTAAAAGGTTTAAATAATTTAACTCTTTCCCTCCATTAACATCTTCTCTTTTTCTAGGTTTAGGCTCTAAAGATTTCTATTTTGCATATAATTAAAAACCTCACTAGATAATGAGTTAAATAGTAATTAGCATTATAATACGCAATACTCCCAAAGGAAAACTAATTAGAATGGACCTAGTGAGAATGTTGTTTCACATTAAGTGTTGTGTTTTAATTTACCATGTAAGTTTATGTGTAAATTATTATGCATAAAAAATTATTAAATTAATTTAGCCCGTTTAAAGTCATACAATACAGTTAAGGGTATTTTGAACTTTAATGCATCAAATTAAAGTATATCTTTTATGTGTAGAAATTAAATTATTATTTTTGATTTTGTGATATGTCAAATTAGAAATAATGAAAGTTAATTGGCGGTTACCCTATAAATACGGTTATGGTTCCTAAATGACTAGTGGTCAATTAGTTTATTCTATTTGATATCTTATTGTTAGAAATAAAGAGAATGAGAAAACTCCAAGGGACTATGTACTAATTTAAAAGACTAACTGCATGACGTATTATTTTTATTCATCACGACTGATTAATGTACCCTTTCAATTCATATTTTAATTCTGATGATTTAATATGAATTTCAGAGTTTATTTTGTAAAGAATAAATCGCCAACATAAAGAACTTAATAAATACCATTAGTCTGTTGAGTGGCAAGATCATTTTTATTTCTAGTAGCTAAAGCTAATAATCCTTTAAGACATCATATGTTCTTTAGATCTCAACGAAATTGGACTTGATAATTTAACAACAAATTGGGCCATCTTCATACCTCGAACATAACCACTAGACTTATTTAGTTGTCACAACCTTAAGATGATCAATAATCCTCTCATCTAACCATCTACATTGAAGAATACGCAAATGATTAACATAAAGAGGAATTCCAGAAGTAGCATAGAAGACATGTTGTAAAAGTAAGGACCAAGAAATGAAAAAATCTAAATAGACTAGATATCATATCTAAAATCCTTAAAAGATAAAGAATCTTATGATTGTAAGCATCAAGAACTGAAAAATCTAAATAGATTAGATATCATATTTAAATTTCTCAAAATCCCTCCATAACATGAAAGAGTGCCCATCATTTCATGTATATCCCAATGGTTAACTTGTTCTTAATACAACATCCATTATCATGTATTGTAAAAAGAATATCAATAAAAAATAGAAAATTTTCAAATTTTAAATTTTAAAAAGTCATAACTAATGTAGAATTCTCTTAACACACACTTTGACATTGACCAATTATATAATGACATTTTAAAAGGGGTCAGAGAAGCCTATAATATAAATGTATGAATTCAATTTACCTTTTTTTTTTTTACTCTTTGTGAAGAAGAAGAAAGAAATATATATATAGATGTACAAATATTTGAGTATTATTAACACCAATGATAATAGAAAAAAGATATGAAAGATCACGAATATTACAGTTAAAACTATTAAATTTCGCACCTTAATAGATGTCATGTGCCATAAAAGGTACCCTCCCTAATATCAACCTTTCAATTTATATCATTTTGAAAACGATTAAGAAGTTTTCTACTATATTCACACTCCTAATAAAATATCGTATATATTAAAAGGTAACTCAATATTAATTTATCAATAAAATATTAAATTTAATATCTAAATCTCGAACACTTAAAAATTTATAAACATCTTAATAGTCTTGATAAAGTAGACTCGGACATCCCAATCATCCCCATAAATAAAACTTGAACATCTGAATCTTTATCAAGCAATAAGCTTTGATGCTAAAGCCTCATATTAGCCCAAAAAACTTACATGACATTGTACTAACTATCATTATAGAAAATTAAAAAGTCTTTTTTAACTGAAATCTTTAAATTTGATAATCTCAAATATTTTTTAGTGTAATAGAATGTTGTAATCCTTAGTATTTTATATGAGTTACTAGAACAAATAAGATTTAATGTTGTAAATACGATCAAAATCTTAGCAAGTTGTGACATATCATTACCCTAATTTTTCAAGTTGGTTGCACTTTTTCCTTCCATTTCTCCTTAATTTTCTTCGGTGTCTTGATTATCAATGGATTTATATTTCAAAAAAGCTTTAACATGTGTTAAATTATTCATTTTGTAAATTAATGACTTAAGGATTTTTACATGATAAAACTAATTATAATTGCTACATAAATAGTAATCTTTTTGAAAGAATATTTTTAAATTTTAAAAATACTAGATAAGCAAAAAAGGTAAATAAAATAAGAATGTGATAATTTTTAAGACCAAATCAACATATAAAGACCATTAATAAGCATTAAAAAGATTAAGTTTAATGGGTCCAAATTAACATATCTCCATGATTGTACTGTAATGAATGTTCTAACAAGTAATCATAAAAAAAAAAAAAAGAATTTGTACTCACTTGTCTGTGTTCTATTAACAAGAACCTCATAAGAGATATGGGACTTCCTTTTCTCTCTCAGAGGAAAAAAATAATGATGTCTTGACCTAAATAGATAACCTCACTGTACACCACCTCTGCTGTCATCTTCAAATCATTTACCATTCCATCCATCACCTCCCAGCTCCTGCAGCCCACCATTGAAACCATTAGAAAAGAACAATTTGTCTTGTCCTTGTCCCGTTCTATGAACCCTATTTTGTACTTATACCATTCAAGATTTTAAATTGTTTGGAGATGATTTGCTTTCAATCTAATTTCTATTGAAATGGCTAGAACCCATGTTTTATTAGCTGTTGAGGTTTGCCCCACCACCAACAAAAATCCATGATGAACATTAAAAAGAAAAAGAAAGCATACTTGGAGGAAGAGAGAATTTAGATTTGAGAGAAGATTTTAACATTGCATTTGTGTTTCTCCCCATGATCCATTTCATCTTGCTTTACACCCTCGCATGATATAACTATCGGCAAATGGAGTTTAATCCCTCCAACATCCCCTCCAATTTTCCCTCTCAAAATCACATTACCCATCATCTGGAAACTCTTGTAATTTGATGTCAAGATTGTGGCGTCAACATCGCCAATTTCAGATTTCTCAACCCTGGTTCGTACTACCAATCTTGTCTCATTGCTGGGGCCTTGTCGAAATCCTGCAATTCTGGTGCTTCCAAGATTAACATTCTCAGACGAGATTTCCGCCATTAAAGGGCTATAATAAAGAACAGTCTTTTCGTCTTTGTTGGATAACTGGAGGAGTGCTAATGCCTCTGCAACCAAAAGAACTTTGTGAGAAGGCGATGTGCCCACGACGTCCATTACAGGGAACCTGAGTTTGGTTATGTGAACCTCCGGGAGTGCTGACTTCATAAAGTTGATAGCCAAGATGCCGAGTATGAGGATTAGGAGAAGGAGAAGGGAAACTACCATGCATGTCGATGCACAGCACTTGAAATAACAGGGATGGCAGCCTTTGTTATCTAGGTCGTCATCATGATTGTCATAATTGTTGTGATCATCGTTTAGGTAGGAATGTCGATCGATTATCTCGCTATGTTGATCGTCTGGGTCGTTAATGCCAATATTATGATGATGGCCACCATGATCATTGTCGTCTTCATCAGAATTTTTCTTGGGTGAATGATCATCCTCAAGGTCATCATCCTCAGGAAGATCCTCGAGTTGGTGGCTCTTGGGAGGGAAATCAGCAAAGACGACCCGGCGTGCAGGCTTATTATGTTTATTGGGCTGGTCGTTGACGCCGGCAGGAGGCAGTGGGACTGGTGGTAATGACGGCAACGGTGGCAGTGGTGGTAATGGGGGCCGGGTGAATGGGTTGGCATTGGTGGTTTTGTCAAAACCCACCATTGCTAGAGATCCTCCGAGATGGAAGGGAGGCCAAAGGGTGAGTTTTGAGTTGGAGGGTTTTAAGTCTCAAAATTTCTTCTGTGTCAAATTTAGGAGAACCTCAATTTACGTGGTAAATCAAGGGTGGCATCCAACACATAAAAATTGTTAGTTATATTTCTCAGCTATGTCATTCAATTATCATTATCATTTTCTTCAATTCTTCTATATTATTTAACAAATTAAATATTGGCTAAATCGTGTATATTAGTTTTGTTTTTATATCATGTATAAAAAAAGAATGTTCTTAATGCATAATTAACTGAAAACCAGGAACTTGCACACAGAAAGTTCTTAATGTGAGCTTATATCATCAATTTCATTCACAATGTTGAAGAAGAAAAAGGAAATAGTACAACAAATCATGAAAAAGAAAATGGTACCTTATCTAATGAATTTTAAAATTCAGAAGCCTAAATCCCTAAAAAGAAGATGAACAAATTCTCTCAATTGGACAGATTCACACCTAAGAAACCACAAATATGCTTGTGATTTTTGAATAATTAATTAAGACAACCTTACAATGCGAGACAATGGATCTTAAACTTGATGAAGTCAAGCATCAGCAATTATAAGAGATCATGGTGTCTGCACATTTGAATCCTTGGATTTATTCTCTTCGGAGGATGGCCGGTTCTCTGAGTCAGATTGCCGGACCTCTTCAATCATTTTGACAACATCATCCATATTGGGTCGCATGTCAGGCACCTTTGACACACATGCCATTGCAATTTGCAACATTTGCACCATTTCTTCTTCGATGTTTTGGAATCTCATCAACTCAACATCAAAAACCTCAGCCGTCCACTCCTCCCTCACCACGGATTGCACCCACCTAGGAAGATCAACCATATCATCTCGCCCTGGGGACTGGAGGGGAGCTTTTCCAGTGAGCATCTCAAGTAGGAGGACACCAAAGCTATACACATCTGACTTGTGAGTGTGTTTACGGGTTTCAATCACCTCAGGTGCTCGATACCCTGCACTCCGAGATGGGGTAACAGGTGCATTCATAAGAGGAGTAAGGCCAAAATCAGAGATGCCACTCTCAAGATCTTGGTTGAGGAGTACGTTTGAGGACTTTATATTTCCATGGGTAAATTTTGGACCACCCAGAGAATGGAGGTGGGCAATTCCTCTAGCAATTCCAAGAGAGATTTTTACTCTTGTATCCCAGTCTAGTGGAGTTCTTCCAGGTCCTCTGTTTCCTGTAAAAAACAATCAAATGAGAAGATGCCACAAAAGAAAATTTCAGTAGAAACAGTTGCAAATATAAAAAATTTCAGTACAGGTTAATGGATAATTTACAGTGGAACTGTTCTAGAAGTGAAGAACTGATAAAATGATTTTTATAGTAAAAGTTTCTCTGACTAACAAATGCGATTAACTCCAAAACCATCCTACATCTAGTAGCAATGGATTTTGTTCACCTATTTAAGGTCCCTATTTTGCATCTAAGCAAAAATAGAAATATTATA
>NW_019014690.1:3405890-3436394 GCF_000150535.2 Carica papaya | reverse complement strand
CGGAGTGGCACAACATTTGGGTGCTGTCCAACCCTTCCTACAATCTCCATCTGCTGTTCAAATTCTCTCTTGCCCACTACTACTTCTTTCAATCTCTTCACCACCACTGTTGTTGACTCTTCCAAGACAGCCTTATATGCTGTGCCATAGCTACCCTTTCCCAACACCTCAGCTGAAGCCCTTAATAAATCCTCAAGATCAAAATTATAGGAACAACCTTCAAAGAAAACCAGCTTATTTTTCTCAGGTTCTTGAACTCCACTCCCAAATTCTTCTTTTGGCTTCTCACTCCTGCCACCACTGGTTGACTTCCCTTTTAACACACCACTGCCTCCCTGATCTTTTTTCTTAATACAGCAGCATAGGATAATTATTGCCAAAAGAAACAGCACAGCAGCCCCCGCAGCTGCAATTGCAATGATAGCTCCTAAATGCAGTTTATTTTTGGAGCTTTCTTTTCCAGGAAACATGGGCGATGGTGGAGGTGACTTGGTAGGTGATGGGGAAGGTGGAGGAAGGATAGGGGAGCAGCCTTTTAGAGGTAGTCCGCACAAGAAAGAGTTACCTACAAAGGATGAATTTGAGAACCTTTGAAGTGACGAAGGAATTGACCCATTAAGATGGTTGTAACTCAAATTCAAATGCTTAAGACTATGATAATCACTATCAGGAATGGGTCCCGAAAGGGAGTTGTTCTGAAGGCTCAATCCTGTCAACTGAGTCAGATTTCGTAATGTCTCAGGAATTTTCCCTGTGAAAGCATTATATGAGAGATCCAGTACATTGAGCCGGGAGGAAAAGAAGGAAGGAATATCACCAGAGAAGTTATTGCGTTGCAGATAGAGGTAATGGAGTGATGGAAGAGATGTAATATCAGATGGAAGATTACCACTCAGGATGTTGGAACGCAGGCTAAGAACCCTGAGGGCATCTAGTTTACCAAGTGTATTGGCTGGAATAGGACCAACAAGTCCAATTCCTGGAAGCCGGAGTGCTATCACACGGGCATGACCTTGAGTGCATGTGATGCCTACCCAGGATGCACAGATTGGAGTAGTAGCATTCCAATTGAGTTTCCGAAGATGAGGGACAGCATCAGCGAAGTCAAGAAGGGCTTGCTTATCTGACTCAAGATCAGCAAAAGCAAGAGAGAGCATCGACACAACAAGGAAGAAAAACAATACCGAAGAGTGAAAATATTTCATGGGATGTTGCACAGAACAGGGTTTGCAGAATTGATTATGGTAACAAATTTGTAGTATCTGCATGTTTTCTTCCCTTCCTGTTTCAAAGTAGCAGAATATCATTAGGCAGCCACAATCTCAAATATTTGCAAAGGTAAAATAAGGGAAGCTGATTCCATTGCTAGCATGAGTGAGGCTGGAAGTATCACAAGAATAAGTTTCCAACTGTGAGATCGGAAGTTTTACCAATGCAATGGCCAATGTAATTGGAACTTTCAACACAAATGTCCCTCCCCTATTTCTCTCTCTCTCTCTCTCTCTCTCTCTCTCTCTCTCTCTCTCTCTTCAAATGCAAATCTCTAAAATTGGAGGAGAAAACCATAAAGAAAAGGAATTGCATTCTAATCCTGGTGCATTCTGAAATGTGAAATAGCACTTGGCCTAGGGTATGAGAATTATCAATTCCATGACAAATTATCAGCTAAGCCCCTATAATAAGTTGCAGAAAAAAAATTGACACGTGCATATACTCTGGTAGTGCATGATCTTGAGCTAGATCCCTACCCTCAAGCTGCTGAAGTAAAGAGGTAACTCTGTGACAGGGATTCTGTACATCAATTCCTAATGCTGATCAATAATTGGTGAAATTCACAACAGAAGCAAGCTCCCAGTTACAAGGGAAAAGGGTGGGAAGAAGCATTTGTAATGTTTCTTGTGCAGCAAGATTAGTTGAAGTTTCAGCAAGGCCAGAATTAGACAGCATAGATCTTAAAATATATATTAAAATAAAAGAAAACTTTCCATTTGGCATTTCATGAACTTTCGAGAAAAGATAAGCCCATTTACCTGCCTGCCTTTGCTTTTATGATACCCAATTTAAAAAGAGAAATTCAAAATTAAGCAAGTAAAGACGTGGGATAGGGAAGAGAAAGATAAGCATTATCAAAAAAGGAGGAGCCAAATACATTATCATAGAAGGAATAAAGCAAAAGAAGAATACTTTTTCCCATCACATTTTAAGCCCTCCACTCCAGAAAAACAGCTGCCTTTCTTTTGCTACGTTAATTTAAAGGGTCAGGAAAAGGGTTAAAAAGAAGACCCAACAACGAAGAAAAGGGGATTCTCATAAACAAAAAAACAGTGATAATATCTGGGCACCATGAAGAACCTTTTTTTTTTTAAATAAAAAAAAAAAAGAAACCAGCTCCAATTATGTACTGCTGATCACAGAGCAGCATGAGCAAATAGTGGCAAACAATATTGATTATACCACTTTTTCCAGTTTTCTATCAGGAAAAAAAAAAAATTGATTTACCACTTTAATATGTAAGTCAAGAGCAAGGAATAGGCTTAGAACAAGAAACATTAAAGTTGGAAGAAAAGATTAATCTTTTTTAAAAAAATTTCTTTCTGGCGAGGAATTGGTTAATACGAAAAGGAAGAAGATGCTTAGCTTCTTCCTGAGATGGGAAAATGAAGTATCTTGTAAGAGTAGAGTTGTTCAACAACCAAAATTCTACTTGTGCTATACAATTGACAAGTAAAAGAGAAAGTTCAATCGAACACCTCTTATTAGAACAAATATTTTTCTCTTTGACTCCCCAGTCCTCAATGCAAAACCTAAGTCCTAAAATTATAGAAGACGAAATTCACAAATTGTCCACCCACATTTTACCCATCAACTCCTAAGAACGCTAGGTTTGTACTGATAGTATGTTTGAAGTCCAACTCTGTCTTACAACTGCGGATTATTAGGAAAAGGAAAGATCTCACAGAAATATCTTCGTAGAATTCATGACAAAAAAATTAAATGGAAACAAATACGGAAATAAAATTAAAATAAATTTCGTGGTCAAAGTAACACCAAGCATTCTTGAGAATTTACTTAGATCTAAAAAGCAGTCAAATTTATACACGCTGATTTTGGTTCATAATCTAAAAACAGCTTAAAATTAGTCGACGTAAACAAACAGCTAATAACCAAGCGACAAAAGATCGGAAAGAACGAAGAAGCAAAAAAGAGAAAGACAAGGAACGAACCTGGGTCTTTCATGGGAATGTACGGTATTTTTTGACAGCTTGAAGGTAAAGAGTAGCCGTTATAGCTCCGTTGAGCTAAAACCGAAGACAGAAACGCGAAAAAGGGGCATAATTAATGGAGCTATTAACGGCATTAGCACGCGAATCGAGGAAGTTGAGCTCCAGATCCGCCATTAAAGCTCTGCAAATCTGTTAGAGAGGCACAATGTGCTGCTACGAACATCGGGTACACATTAAGTGTAAGAATGTTATGGGAAAACGTGAGCATTAACGTCAGGGATTAGTTCCTGAGTTACCCACAAGACGAACGGGAGCTGTATACTTCAACCCAACAAAAACCAAAACAAAAAACAAAAAACAAAAAAAAAAAAGAAGAAAAGTTGAGATTTTCTTCTGATTTGTTATATAAAGAGCCGCAAGTCGTGAAGGGGAATCGAACTTAGAGGTGAAGAAAATGGAGGAGAATCTGTTTGTATAAAAGAGGAAAGCTTAAATGGAGAGTGAGAGAAAAGAGAGAATAAAGAGAGTGAGAGTAAGAGGAAGACGACTGCTCTGGATGAAAGAAAACAAATAAATCCTTGTGCGATATTCTTTTAATTTCTGTAAATGTAAAATCCGTATGTGTCACGGTTAAGGCGTTTACATATGGTTCATCAATACCAATTAGGTCCTCACTTTGCTTTTATTTACAGTCATGCCACTGCCGTGGCTGCTTCTCTTTGTAGACTAGTTGTCTTCTAGTGAGACTGGGTGTCTGACTGCTAGTCATGGAACCTCATAATGCCAGGTAGATAAAACAAAATTAACATTATTTATCCATTAAATAATATTATAATGCAATTATATAAATATAAACTCAATTTAATTTACTAATCTCATTGCTAAAAATATTAATATTTGAGATACGTTTAAATTTAATGGTTACTGGAGAAGGGGGTGACGGTCGATGCAACAACTCCAAGCTTTTTAATTGATTACACAACTACTCCACCTGTTTAATTTAAATGTCATCCCTTGTACACATGCAGCAAACCTACCATTTATATATATATATATATATAATCATGCATCAACACCACACCAACGCCGGGAATCACAATGCAATATATATATATACATATTGGACTACATGTATTATATACACACACACACACACACATCCGGAAGATAAAAGAAATTATGATCTCGAGTTGTGCACGAAATTAATGCAACCAATTGACAAGAATTTTGGGTCTGGATAAATTAATAATTTGCTTGTTATAATGTCATGATTCTAAATATAAATTATAAACTTATCATTAATGTAATATAGGGGTATATATGGTATTTAAATAAGATTCGATTATATTTTATAATTATGTTTATAAAGTCTATATCATCTTTTTAAACATAACTTTTGGATTATGTGTTACTTTTTTCATATTTAAAAAAGTAAAAGTTGAAGGTTACAAAAATCCTAAACCTAATTTATATAAAAAAAAAATGAAATAAAAGGGTTTTGAAAAAAATAAGAAATACAAAGGGTATAGGGGATGAGAAGTCACGTCTCATGTGGATCATATTTGATTAAAATGAAGGTTACGCTAAGAGTATATATATATATATATGTGTGTGTGTGTGTGTATATGTATACGTATATGGATTTAGAAGGTAATTAATTTAACATTTATATTGTTTATGATGTCTCGACATCCATCATTACCATATGGTTGGTGTTGACGACAGACACCTTTCTCTTCTTATTATATCTATGACCCTCAATTAATTAATTCAATTAATACTTTACCTATTTGCACTTTTACTTAAATTTTATTATTTTTATTAATTTCCCATCACCAGACAAAACTGATGACATTTCATTTTCTTCTGAAATTATTTCAAAAAAAGTACACAACATTCTGTAAATTAATTTTCCTCCTTAGAAAGAAAAAGAGAAAAGGGTTTTTTTTTTTTTCCTACAAATCTCTCTCTCTCTCTATATATATACATATGTGTGTGTGTGTGTATATTGGTGACAAGGGCTGAAAGATAATGTATCAAAATAAAGGCGTGATAATTATTATAAATTAATTAATGTGTAAGTAAAGAGATTTGAATATAATATTTGTTATGATTAGAAAAGAGACATACTTCTTCATGAATGGAGCCTTCACATGTCTTTATGCCATAATTGACATCTGAGCTCCACAGTGGATTTTTATTTAAAATTTTATATTTGTACAGTCTAAAAATTTTATAAAAAGTATAAAATTATTACCTTCGTAGTGTAACGTAGTGTAATTAACTATTTTATAAATAGTATAATGTAATGTAAGATAATTATAATTATGATCACTATTATTACTGTAAATATAATTGTGTTGTATATTTGATTACACACTTTGTATGGTAAAAAAGGTCGAAGAAGTAATTATTTTTTATTGCAAAATTTTGTTAATTACATAGGTTATAATCTTATAGAAAGAACCAAACATGTTATAAAATGATAATTGACAAATAATTTTAATGAATTTTTTAAAATTTATTTCACAGTTCAACTGGATAGTATTGTAAATTCATCGTAAATAATTTAATATATATATATATGCAAAATTCTATATGAATATGTGTAAGCCCATTAAAGAATATCATGCATCTAGATTACATATTTAATTTATAAATAAATTATACAAATTTATAGTTTGTTCTAAACTTTTTTTAAAAAAAAGCTACAACTTCAATTGATAAACATTAAATTTTATCATTTCATTTAAAATAATATGAGAAAGGAATTTATAATTTTTCAAATAAAGTAATTAAATATAAATTTCAAAGTAAATTACATAAAATGTTTCACTTTTAAAATGTAACCCTAATGAATTGATTTCCTTCTCCGACGGTTCAAGAATTTGAAAGGAAGTGGGATTACTTTATACAAAGCTAACTGAGTAGTGTGTTTGACTTTTTAATTTATGACTTTAGAATTCAATTCATAATCATATGGTAAAATCATATGAAATTAAGCTTCACCAGATCTTGTTATTCTCAAAAAAAGAAAATTTGATAACATAGTAGTAAAATTGTAATCAGATTAAATTATTTAGTTTGCAATCAAGAAAATAATAATTATAGTAAATATTATAGTTCTGATTCATAGTCCTCTAATCACTGACTATGAGATTACCAAATAGTATAATAAAGATAATAAACATATCTTTTTTAACATAATCTTATTTTTATATAATCAACCAAATGTCTAATTAATATGTTTAGGAATGATAATCCTTTTATATGGAGAGAGGGTGAATTATAATGATTTATGAATATATATATATATATATATATATATATTTTAATAAATAAATTTCCTTAATTAAAGTAACCACAACCAACTTAATACAAGAATTTCTTGAAATAAGAAAAAGGCCTCATCTGCCAAAAAAGAAAAAGTTAAAAACTTTTAACTACCTTAGTTAGTCATTCTTGTTTTTTAAAATCTTCTTTTGATTACTTTACTATATTCCCCTACAAAGACACCTAACACCACATGGTTGGCACATTTCCTTCTACCTCCCGGAGCGTGCCATTTTTATATCCTATTTGACTTGTGCAGCTCACTACATCATTCTACTATACACACACCCACTCAGCGCACATGTACTCCCAACTCATTCCAACCAGTTCTCTTTCCATATTAGTCAAATGAATAAATAAATAAATAAATAACTGCCCTTCACCACCCTCTTTATTCTCTTTTGTTAATGTTGAACTTAATGTCTCCTCAGCACCCACAGGTGTTATAACATATGCACTGTTAGTCCACGGCAGCAAACAAGAAGACAGACCATTTATCTGCAGAAGCTGCCAGTTGCAACAAAGTTTTAGCCAGTGATTATGCCATTATGGAGATCTTAACTCCCCAGATCTCTTCTTATTAGACCACTTTCATCTCTGCTATAACCCGTGGCAGCTAAAACATAACCACAATATCAAGACACAGCAACATTGTGTAACATTACTAGGACGCTCCACCAAGAGCATAAGAGAAAGAGAGAGAAAAAAAAAAAGCCATTGCGGCGTCTAACCTGTTGTTCATCACATTTCCAGTGTGAGCTTTACTCGCAATTGCCACGGCACAACAAAAGAGATCCAAGCAATAGTATTTTGAATATCTAAAAAATCATACATTAACCCCTCTAGTTGAAGAATTCACAAGCCACTCTGTTGATGGAATCTATGATTCTATCCCACTCCTTCCCCTCAATCTTTACTGGCCTCCTAAGATATGGCGAGTACTCAAACTTTCAAGATATGCCATGTCAACCACAAGTTATGTACTGCCAATAAAATCTCTGAAACACTGCTTGTGGCATGCATGATAAACTAAAACAAGGTTTGCATGTAATTTAACAATTTCATAAACATAAGCAAAAAAAAAAAAAAAGACTCTTCATTTGTAGAAATCAAAGTCGGTATCAGGCTTCTTCACATTGGCTCGGTAACCTTTCTCGAAATCCTTGGGCAGTATGACGTATCTGTTCTTTCTAACAGCATGCATTCCAGCCTCTTGGCAGATAGCTGCAATCTGCAGGGCGACCAAACAATTACAGACAAGTAATTGAAAAAATATTACATAATTTCATGATTAAAAAGTTACATAGAAAACATAATTAACAGTATTTATATCCACAGCTGGAAGCCTGAAGCCCATCCTACAAACTCTCTAATGCAATTAAATGACTACTAAACTATAAATCACAGTACTCAGCAGGACAGTTATAAAGTATTAGGCGTTATACAAAATCCACCAACGTAAGTTCCTTGTAATAGGTCCATTTTAAATTAAGAATTATTATTTACAAAGTAAAATGACATAATTTTCATCTTGTTCATGGTGGCACTTGCTTTGACAAAAGAACCAATGAACCACAAGATAACATCTAATACAATGGATCTAACATGAATCATCACTTCCCCTTGTAACTTTTGAGAAAAAATGCAGAAGCCATATGATCAAGAAAACCATATGGATTGGAAAGATACCGGTATCAAAAAGGAAGTTCCCTCAACAAAAAAAACAAACTCTCATAAGAAGTGTGACAAACTAACCTCAGCAGCACTGATTTTATCAGGCCGAGAAACATAATCTTCCAAGTCCACCTCATCGCTTAGGTTCATTTTAGAAGTGCAGACCTGTACAGCAACAAATGAGCCCAAAATGTGCTTAACTTGTAATACACCAAGGAAAAGTCCAGAAGCCACAGCCAATGTGAGATAGATAGAAACGTGCTATTACAAAATTGTATTGTAGCCTTGGTTCGAAGCCTTAAGTAACTGAAGAGACACATGAAGTGTCTTGCATGAATAACATGCTATAATCAGCAAAGAGACTGTTGCAACTGAACTGTCTCAAGATTGTGCAATTACAAATAAAATGGACTTCTGAACAAAACTTGCCTGGAAAACAAGCCTCTTTTGTCGTCTATCAGGCAATGGAAATTCAATCTTCCGATCAAGCCTTCCAGGACGTAGAAGTGCAGGGTCCAGAGTATCTGCCCTATTGGTTGCCATTATGACTTTAACATTAACTGTCTGATCAAACCCATCCATCTAGAGAATAATGTAACACAGCCAGAAGTTAATATAAGAACAGGAACTAATAACAATCACAGGCCAAATAACAGTTGTGCTATCCAGTGACACATTTCTTCTTAGCCCTAAAACCTATTTCTTCCACATGGAAATCCCCAATTACAGCATATAATCTTTCCTTTTCATTTCCTTTTTCACTTGTTACCTGATTCAGAAGTTCCATGAGGATTCGCTGACTTCTCTATCAGCTCCAGTTGAGCATCAAACGTAGCAGTAGCAATAGCATCCACCTCATCAATAAAGATAATAGCAGGGGCATTCTCTTTAGCCAGACGGAACACATCACGGACCATCCGTGGGCCCTGTGACAGAGAAACATAGAAGATATTAAAAATTGAAGAAAAGAAGTACCCAACCGATCCCAGAATTATACAAAACTTTTTCTACCCAAAAAAAAATGTAAATCAAACATATATTTGAAAGCAGAATAACCATGTAATTGTCACATGATAGAAGCCAAATGATGCTGAATGGATTTCACCTACATTTTCTAAATATTAAGAATCATGTTCCTTTTGAATCTAGAATTTTATTGTAGCAGTTAGAAGTCTATTATAATAATTATAGTAAGCAATTACGTTCAATTTATGCTTTATCCTCTTTGAAGTTTTCTACAAGAATTTCAAGTGATTATAAGATTAGTATTAAATTAAGACACTACAAATACCTATGCGACCTCAATTAGGAGGCAGCTCTTATTCAATGCAAATATAGAGAACCTTCTCAAGAAACTTGTTATCAAACCTCACCTAAGAAGTGATGCTCAGGAGATCCTACATTTGCTCCCTAGTTACTTCTCTAGTCATTTTCCTAGCCATCCGACCCTAATCTGCAATGTTTTTGGTGTTATATCTAAGAATTTTAGGTAGATAAATGAAGGATAATTTGTCCGACATCATAAAAATTACTGGAAGCAAACATGAAGAGTAGGAGGGTTCTTTTCTTGAAGGGCAAGCGGGAGGGGATGAGATAAGAAAACAGATTCTTGTGATAAGAAAAATATAAATTATCATGTATATTGCTAATTTTAATATGACAAGAACCTTTAATAGAGGAAGAAAGAAAGACATAGACATTTAGTTATACAGATTACCAAATATAGTACTAGTTTCTAATAAGACCAGAATCTTCTATTCATACCTCACCCAAGTACTTCTGAACAAATTCAGAGCCAACAACTCTGATAAAGGCTGCAGTTGTATGATGAGCAACGGCTTTGGCAAGCATAGTTTTCCCAGTGCCAGGAGGACCATAAAGCAAAACACCACGAGGAGGATCTATACCAATTTGTTTGTACAGTTCATGGTGAGTCAGAGGTAATTCAACTGCTTCACGAATTTCCTGCTTTTGAATGTCGCACCCTCCAATATCCTAAGATAAGTAAAGAGACTGTCAAAATCTAGGCTGGATAACTTTGCGAAAACACAATATACAAATCTTTGACTATATATAGGCAAAATTCCATCTGACGGCCATGAGACGCAGATATTAACATGACATTGTTAACTTGCTTAATTTTCACATACAAGAGAGAAAATAATATCAGCATGTAAAACCAAATAAACATGCTGTCAGCAGTTAGCAGTGAAAACTGTGAACTGTTGCAACCATAATAAGAAACAACAGATTACGTTTATAATACGTCATGAAAGCAGAAAACCACATAAGTGAGATAAAACAGTTATCTCAAAGCTGGATTTTTTTTACCCAAAAGGCAAATGCTACAAATCTACAACTAACTTCATTCCATAAGTAAATGTTGTACATACAGTTATCTCTTTTCGGATAATGTAAGCACCAAATTGTCAAAGATAACCAAAATCAGCATGCCGAAGAGAAATCATGAAAAAAAAAAACCATCAGGGAACTCAACGATAAGCAAAATTAGAAAGAACTCAGCAAGCGGTAGGAAGTTTGGATACCTCCATTCAAGATTAGTTTGGGCTAGAAAGATCATGGTAACTTAAATTATACACGTTTCCAGCGTTAAACGAAACAGCAAACACACAAACCATAGCTCTCTTTGATAATTTCTAATTCCTTAAATGCAGTTAAAAACGACAATACCCCTAACCTTAAAGACCAGCACACAATTCGAAGTACTTATTGGAGAAAGCCCAAAAAACCCTAATGTCCCTGATAGAAGAAACCCTAATTAGGAAGACCAAACAACAAAATTAAAATAATTACTTACATTGTAAGTGACATCCGGCTTCTCCGATTGACTGAGGAGGGAGATGCTGGAATCGGCCTCGGGGGGTAAAACATCGACGAGGGCGTTGGAGTGGCGGTGAAGAGCCACAGAAGCAGAAGGCTTAAGAAGTTCTCTGTTGATTGTACTGAGGATTCTAACATAGTAATTGGATCCAGTGGTGGAGCCGACGATGCCGTTGTTCTGGTCGACCATCTCCATAAACTGCCCGATAACGAGAGGCACCGATTGAATCCGCTTGACCTCCTCCTGAGCCCGGAGGAGCTCCCGCTTCAAGTTCTTTTGCTCGTCCTTGACGTACTCCTCCTGTATGTCGATGAACTCGAGTTGCCGCTGCAGAGACTTAAGGCGGCTGTAGAGATCCTCCTCGTCGACGGATGACGGGTCCGCAAGCCCTTGAAGGTCCAATCTCGTTGAAGGGAATGACGGCGGTGGCTCCGCTGCAACCGGCTTTGGGTCCACTACCATGGCGGATGCTGCCATGCTTTCGCTTCGATTCTTCTGGTATCTCGTAGTGCAGGGAGAAAGAAAATGGAGTGATGCGCAAGAAACTGTACCAGGAGGACGGTATTCTTTGTAGCTCTGAGAGGGAAATGGGAAGAGCGGATTGTCCCAATTTATACGCGAGGAGGAGGATACGATTAATCCCTCGTTATATTTTTCCAAACGACGGATTTAGTAGCTAGTTTTACAAGGCCAAAGCCCTCAAAATAATGGGCTTGGACTGCAAAACCGGGTCGGGTCATTGATCCAATTAAACTACTAACTAAAGTTTTTATTTTATGGTATGAAGGAACTATGTAATTAATTGTTATTTATCTATAAAAATATTATAGGTAAAAAAAATATAATAAAAGGTGTATAAAAATATTACTAATTTTTTCTAAAAGATTTGCAGTCTACTAAATTAAATCTCAAATTTTATATTTAATTTGTAGTAAACATTAATTGACAAATATTGTAAATATAATTAATCAATGCACTTTAAATTCTATTTTCATAATAATTAATAAAAAATTAAAAATGAGCCGATAACATTTTGTGCTACTCGTACGTGATAGTTTTAATCTAAAAACATTATTGAAATAATAGCTGTCCAGTTTGAGCTTTAGGGTAAGTCGATCATCCCCACAAAATTACACCAAAATCTATGTAATTATTTTATAATTACAAAATAAGTAATATATATACATATATAAAAAATAATAACTAATGTAAAAAATAAGATCGGATCAAATAATATTCGATATGGTCTTGGGTCCAAAAATTTTTGAACTATAATATTTGTTATGTTTTAATTTAAATTTGACGTAGTATTAACACAAACTAATTAATTTTTTAACATTAAACATTAAAATAATATATCTACAAAAATACTATATGTGTGTATTATATAGAATATTGTAATAAAATTTTAAAAATATAAATAATGTATTTTTTAACATTTAAAATTAAAATAATAAATTTAAAAAATTAGATATTGTTAAACAAATTTAGATCCATTTCGTCTCAAAATCGGATGAAATCAAAAATTTTATGTTCAATTCTATCGGAATCAAAATTAATGTAGGTTTGATTTTCAATCCAGAGAAAACTGATTCTATTCGACTTTAATCTAAAATCAATGTTCACTATTATATATATGAGTGGATAACATAAATCAAACTCATAATTTTATATATGGGAAAAGACAAATCAAACATTAAACTAATCACATACACCAAAATTTATGTAATTATTATTATTTCTTTGTATGCCACAATTTCTTTCCCACTGCTACCACATAATACATAGTCTAAACAAAATTCATAAACAACATTAAAAGAAAACAATAACGAATTTAACACAATATACGAATTTAAAATTAGAGAAGGAAACAAAGAATGCGGTACGCATGTTTTTGAATCCTGATCCCCAAACTTCTACATCTATTCACAACTATTCCAAAACGAAGAACTTAGTAATTGATAATGGTGATCATTAATCCTTCATAGCTAGGTCTAAGAAATAGAGAATCTTCTTCTTCTAGGCTTGGTGATATCAACAGCATTATCATCAAGATTGGAGGTGTCTTTAGACCCGTGTTTGAAAGGATTCAACTTTCCAAGCGTTTTGGACATGGAAGAGAAGAAAGTGTTCTTCCGCTGGCCTCCTTTGCTGCTCGTCCCTGATCCAGGGTTCTTGTGCATATCCGATATGTATAGCTTCATTTTCATCAGCTCGGTTCTCAGTGCTTCGTTCTCTCTTATCAGCGACACGTCCGCTTGCAGCTGGTTCCGAGTAGCGACGGCATCTGCCATCTTTGGATCTTCCGCCACCCCACTCCTCAGCTTTAGCTGATCGTAGTACAATGCATGCAAAACGATCTGCACTGGCAACCGCTTGTTCTGCGACGCATGTACTCGCGCCTCGTACGATAGTCTAAGAGGGTCCATGGAGCTGCAGACCTTTTCCCTCTCGATCTCATCCAGATTCGGGTGAGCCTGCAAAATCAAATTAAGCCTACTTGATCAATACTACGGGTATACCAGAGACGGACAGACGGTGTCATTTTACGGGTTGAGATTTCGTTCACCTTCAAGTAAATGTCAATGGCGCGGTAGAGATCGTCGTCGACTTTTCGAGCACCTTTAGGGACAAGATTAGCGATACCGTTGAATTTGGAGATGCTGAGTTCAGCGTAGGTGGCGATCTCCCCAAGGTAGCTGTCCACGGTCTTTGCAACTCTCTGCGTAGTAGCGGAACATGGCTCCTGGAAATCACCGCCGTTGAAGATGGTCATGTTCTTCTCCTTCTCCATGAAGGCAGAGATGGTTCTCCTGACGCTTTCCAAATCGAACAGCCTCTCTCCGTCGTAAGTGAAGGATAATACCAGAAGGTCGTCGACCGTCACGTGCTCTAAAATTGCGGCGATTCGCTTCTCGAGCTCGTTCTTGCAAGCTGTGGGGGCCTTAAGGAAGGTAGCAGATCGGAGGAGACAACAGAGAAAGTTGATGGGAAAAGCTGCCTTCTCAGCGGGTAACAGCTTGACGATTGACTCAAGAAGTTCCCGCTGTTTGTTTCTGATATCGGAGTCACCATGATCTGAATACTTGATGCCACAGCCGGTGTGGTCTCGCACCAGATCCTTGAGAGATCTCTCTGTGTAGGTTATGATAGCACTCGCAATAGTTAAAGTCTTGGCGCCTCGTTGTTTCATGGCCGCAATGATTCTTTGGAAGAATTCAATGTCCAGGATCGACAGCTCCTCCGTCCACCAATTTGGCGGTGAGCGACAAGGAAAGTTGGCTTCGTTGCATGCCTAATTTCATTTTTTCCATCAAACAAAACCCATCACGTTTAGATCAGCTTACTAATAAATCATTACACAACAGAAAACAATCTTAAAAACATACTAAAAAGCAACTGGACTCGAAACTATAAAATTTGAACATATTTAAAAGTTGGTAACAGGTATAAATATTAAATACCTTGAGACTTGCAACGTCAATGCAACGCTGGACGATTCCGAGATCTTGAGCCATGGGAAGGAGAAGCTCACAGGACTTGAGGACAACGACGGCGCCGGAGAGGCTAGAAAGAGCAACCTGAGAGAGGAAGTCTTCAGTGCGACCGGCGAGGTTGTTGTCACAGTACTTGTCGGTCATCTGCAGGTACTCAGCGGCGCAACGGAGAGCCGCGACGTTGTGAACTGTGATCTCAAAGTTGACGCCATAGCAGAATTTGGCTGCTTTCTCGAACATCTCTGGGCCTCCCGGTATATCGGAGAGATTGATTCTGGTCAAATCCGTTTCTTTTGAATCCAGTATGAGTTTTCTTATATAGTTGCTTTTTGCCACAAGCATAAACTGCCACAAGACACATAAACCGAAACCTTTAGTTTTCCATTTCCGCGCTTCAAAACAGCAAGCTAGCTAGTCAGTATATAATTACGTACCTTGTGAAGAGAAAACTTTGCTTCTCCAACTTCAACCACCACGTCGGTTGGAATATCTTGGGAGAAAACCCTGTAATAACCCATACATGTGTATAATTAGCAAAAGTTAACAGACTACTAATTTTGATCTGAGTAGATATACGTAAATATTAGAGACGAAATAATGCATAGTTAAGGTTAGTTACTACGTACCATTGGCCTGTCCTCTCCATGGCCAAGGAAAGCCTGGTGTTGGCGGTGTTGAGAGGGGTATTAGCCATGGAGCTGAATTGAGAAGAGGACTTCCTACTAGAGACTAAGAGAAGGGTGTGCTAAATAAAGCAATATGCCAATCTTATCTGGCATGAATTTGACGTTGCCCTTTTTTTTTTTGATTTGGTAAGAAAGGATCTTATCTACGTACTGTAATATATATCTTTCTTTTGGAGATAGTTTCTCTTTATATCCATTTGACCATTATATCCCAGCTGAAAATCTCAATTAATCTGGTCTTCAAGGTTAATTTACGACGGTTTGCAAGTTACGGGAATTTGTGAACTTTAAAGGGGTAAAAGGGGAAACTCAGTGGACGTATACGCATAACTTATACAAATAATTGATGTGTAAATAATGGTGAGGGCCAGGGTAGAGGTAAAGGCAGAGGGAAGTGGGGCGTTGGACGTGGACTGGACTCAGAAAGATGTCTCAGCCACTCAAACGAGTGGCTAGGACTTGAGTCTATAGTTCCTTTGTCTTTTAAAGTTTTGGCCGTTGCTCCTCCACGTCACTTGGCGGCCTCAATTTACGCGCTATCCGGTCCCACTTCGGACAGGATAATCACGTGGCTCCCACCAAGATCCAATTCCCAACTCACCTACCAATAAAATTTCTACACGTGGATTGATGACCAATTCCTCCAGTCGCATTTAGGAAACAGATATCCGTCAAAATTGATTGGAGTGAAAAAGGAAACCGGCTATAATACCACTTACCACTATTTATTTTTTTTTCTTTTTTCTTTTTTTTTTTTTCGGTGTAATGAATTAAATTAAATGATGCAGGTAGAGAATTTTGGTCCGTGTTCAATGCTCCTGCTCCTGAACTTGACCGTACTATACATTGCATCCCTCTGGTTCGTACCCGGGAACCTAAATGGCTCCACCCTATCTTCATTTCCTTTGGAAATTAATGTCGCCTGTCACTATAGCCTAGCCCCAAAATTTAACCTTGATTAAGAAAACACTGAATTATGTTTTAACTTTATAACTTAAATAATGAGATTAGAAAATTATAACACAAGGATACAAATTAATCTTTTAAAAAAAAAAAAAATAGATATAATTTAAATAATATTTTTAAAAAATTAATTATTATGAACTTATTATGTCTCAATTAAATTAAATTATAATTTAAATTTTAAATAATATGTTAATTTTATAAATTTTAAATAAGTATAGTATTAAAACAGTATAAACTACATGTTTAATACATAATTTATGACGATATATTTGTATTATTATTTTTTAAAAAAGATAAATCATAAAATGGATCAACTGATATTATTTATAAAAGTTGCTTGAAATTATAGTATTTTTTACACTTAAAATCTCAATATAATTTTGTTTATATTTCATAAGATTAAACTCCATGTAATTCTGTAAAATTACATATACAGTATATATATATACACATACACACGTATATGTGTGAGTATGGTTGTGGATAAGGATGTAATTTTATTGTAGTTAGAAGACACATTGCGCGATTGGTTTTACATGGGAGAGAGAGGCAAAGTTTGATGTTGGAACTAGGCAAGTTGTGATGGCAACCAAACAGCCTTGACAGCCTGGTCCCTTCCTCCCACCACAAATGTAATTATAAACACTTTTATCAAATGTAATTTCTATTTTTTTTTTTTTAGAAAAATGCAATTTCTATTTAATTTAATTTATTATAATTTTTTTCTTAAATGCAACTAAATAATGATATTTTAATACAATTAATTTATAGAGTTTTAAAATTTTTAAATTAAATTGTGTTATGTTACAATAAAAATATAACAAACTTCAATTTTGATGATTTTGGATTCCGGCCGATTATTAGGACTTGGTTGGTTTATTACGATTTTTTATTTAAAATTTATTTTTAGTTTTTTTTTTCATTTGTTTGCTGAATTATTATTTTAGTTTTCATTTGAATTTTATATTGTTTTAATTTAATGGTTAAACATATTTATAAAATAAATTTATAGTTTTTCAAATCAAATTAATTCCTTGAGATGGACTCATCATTCTAATAACAAACAAAGAATTGTTTCCTGAAAACCACTAAAAATTTATATCCATTCAAATAATAATAATAATAATAATAATCCTAAAAAAATAAGAACATAGTTTTATATTCTAAGTTATCGTCTATTTAATTTTTCAATTGAGTTCTGAGGGGACCATGCACCATCGACATCCATATGTCTTAAATAGCATATTATTTATCGTATTATTAAAAAAAGAACAAAAATAAAAACAAAAAGTCATTATTGACGTAGCTGAACTTTATCTTTTATTTTCAATCTCATGATTAAAGATAGTTATAAAATAAATACGTCTACTCAAAAATTTATTAATAAAAATATGAATAAACAAAAAAATTTATATTTAAAGTGAATAAAAGAATTTAAATTTGCTAATAAATTTTTTACCCATTACTCGATTTATGACTAAATTTTTTTTTATTTGTTCATCATTTTGTTTATTCATTTTTTTTTAGTTTTAAAAGGTTTCAAAAAATATTTAAATAAATAATTAAAAATTAACTAAAAATTTATTATGAAAGATGTACATATGAGTATACACACAAGTTGAAAAGTTAGACATGCACACACGTGGGTAACTAACCAAGCCTAAATAAGAGACTATGTGAAAGTATTAATCAATTGATAAACTAATTAATTTTAATATTTTCTCTTTGGATAATAATGAACAGAAAATATTTGAAGATAGGGGTTTGGTAAATAGGTATACAAGCTGATGTTGAAAGTGAATGGGAAGAAGCTTCACCATGTCCGAATGTAAATAATCACAGTAATTTCAATGTAATTTGTTCGTTTACAAAAAGTAAAATTAGAAGTAGTATGGATAACAACTTAATTATCACTTAATAATAAAGTTAGAATGGAGAAAGGAAAACCAAAATCGATACAATAATTAATGAATCTAAATTACTTCATTTGTCACAATCACTAAAGTCATATACTCAGCTTTTAATAGATAATCTAGAAATTGTGGTCTATTTTTCGGCCTTCAAGGAAATAAGAGGGTTATAAAAAAAGATGTAAAACCCAATGATGAACTTCCTATAATTAAAACATAATGCCCAATTAGTATTTGAGAATGTTATAAATTGGAGGCATGTGTTACTTGTGGAATAAAAAAATATATCTTGTCATAGTTTGGATTTAAGATACCTTTGGTAGATTGTGTGTTGTTTGAAAGCAAGGCTGTCATACCTTAGAAAAAAAATTAGGAAAAATTGTGGATTGCATAAGTGATATAAGATATTTAGAAAACCAAATATAAGAGTCTACCAATTAATATTTCATACTGAATAGGGTCCTGTAATAATTGACCATCATCGACCCTTAGTGAAAGTTTCATATTCATTGTAGGCTAGTTGGTTTTAAAGCCAAAAGATCAGTAACTTTTAACGACTTAAGGGTATAATGTATTTGAGAAAAATTTATTCCCCATTTAGATCTAGTAATCTCAAGACTCGTAAAGTATGTAACTTGACCATGGTCATTTAACTTGAATTGTATATAAAGATAATTATGAATAACTTCCAAATAAGCTATGGTGATAACTATATCTTCAAGTGTTGATACTGAAAAAGAGTCAAATTTTGCATAAACTTCGTAACATACTTTGACTTATCATTTTTCTTTATTGAAGAAGTAATTGAAACTTATTGATTGAAAATTTTTGTCTTTTTTACTTTAACTTAATTTCAATGGGTAACCATGTAACTTATAATACTTATCAATATTGTGACCTAGTTATTTACAATGCGTGTAAAATGGTCGTTCCTTTTTTGAATTTCATTTTTAGAATAGCTTAGGCTTTTTTATTTTTACTAAAAACAACATATTCATGTTCATGTTTAAATATATAAACTTATTCTCAATAGTTCTCTATCTTTCCTCATAAGAAACTAAAGAAAGTACCTTATTTAACCAAAGATATGGGCTCCAATAGCAACAATATATTACATACTCCATTTGAAAATTAGAGTTCAAGCCAGTCAATCCACCATAAATAAATTTTTCACATGAACATACAACTAAAGTTGTTAACTTTTTTTATAAAGTTTTTAAATTTGTAAAGTAAATACTCACAGACCTTGATTATGTAGTAATGTTGTAAATTTTATGTATAACTGAAAGATCTATGGGCCATTACTTTGTTAAAAATTACTTTTGCGATTACTCCAAATTTTATAAGTTGAGTCCAAAAATATGATGTTGGCTGAGATTTTCTTAGTTATTGAATTTGTTCCCAAAAAATAACAATATTATTGTTTTTACCCATGCATTCAAGAGGATTAGATTAAAATCATCAAGTCTAAAGATAGTCCCTTTAACAAACCGTAATTTGTACTTGACCCAGCAAATAATGATCATTACTCTGCTCCAGGAAGAATAATTATCTCTGGTAAGTTATTGAGAGACTAAAATCAACATTTGGACTATCACATAATGAAGAAAATAAGGGTTGAGGGAATCATTGATTGCAGAATGACCAGGCTGCGATTGAAGATGACGAAGAAAAATTTACCATTGAGACAATGAGAGATGAAAATGATTGAGAGATCAAAGGCACAAATATGAGATTGTAGATTAAAGAAACAAGAAGTAAGATGTAAAAGTTCAGAACTCAAAGGAAATAAATTTGTATTTTTAAATACGAAAGCGAATAATAAACTTAGGGTTTACATTCATTATACAGTAAATTAGGATGTCCAATAGGGATATGAGAATGTCTTTTCTATATTAGTTCATAAAAAGATAAACGATAATAAAAAATAAATAAATAGATATCCTAGGGGTTAACCTCCACTAGCACTTGAAGGGAGTCCGGGAGGTAAACTACTCACAACTATTTTACTGATCGGGATCTGAATTTTAGTCTTTTTGATTTGAAATTGTTAATAAAAGGATAAGCTACACTAGCTTAATAAGAATATCATACTAATCACTTGTACGAAAAATTGAAGGTTGGTAAAAAAATCAGAAAACAACTAACAGAGCCTTTATTTTAAGTAAATAAATTTAATTTTAAAACATTTTATTCAATACCTACCGCTGTGGTTTTTTCTAAATCAACCTATGAATACAAATAACCAAATGACATTTCAATTTCATGCATAGGATCAACAATTTTTTTCATTTTTTAACTTACTTACTAAGACCCTGGAGTCCATAGGGATATCCCTCTACTCGTGGACATAGTATCAAGATTTGACAATTAACTCAATTGTCCCTATACTTCGTCTGGTAATTGGTGCCAAAAACACCATCATCCTGATACCCCATTTGGTATAAGGGTGAACCATATCTCCCAAAACCATTCTGGTATGAAACTTCTCAGCCCCGTCCAATTAAGGTAATGTCCATGGTAGGATTCCTTATATACCGGGTCCACCCACACTTTTTCAAGATGCCCGGTAAGCTTTCATTTATTTAGATTCTCATCATCCAAACAACTACCAAAGTATATCAATGTCTCATTTTATATTCACCAATTTATTTAAACAATATTTAAACATATAGTTTAACATAACCGAATAACTAAGTAACCAGATAACCAAATAAACAATGCAAGCGGAACCAAATAAACCAAGTAATTGAGAAGACCATAAAACTATCAATTTAAATACGTACAATATAATAGTAAGTGGTTTAGGCATACAAAAAAATTAATAGGGAATCAGAATAAATGTGAACTAACCAGTTCTGACTCCACTAATGACCTGTAATTATTTTTAGGGTTTCTCTAATTTTTTACAAAAATATAATTATTGATTATTAATCCTCAATTTACCGTAACAGAGAATAGGATGAGTGATCTTTACTTGGATCGTTGTTTCAAAACGTCGTACTATCTACTACGCCTCCAAACGGGTCTTATTTTTCTTGAATTTTTTCTGTGGGAATCAAAATACCTGCCACGCACCTAAAATTATCTCAAAAACTCAAAATCGGTGTTGAAAATATTTTTCGACTAATTTTAGGGTTCTGACACAGTGGCAGCACCGGTTCCGCTGCCCACAGTGGTGACTTACCTTGGCCTGATCGATTTTGGCTAGTTTTAGCCAGTTTTGGCCAATTTTACACGTGTTCCTACAAAAAAACACGTTATGGAGCCTCAATTGGCCAGAAAATAAAATGAAAACCTAATATACTAGCGGGAGGGGGGGTATATGGGTGCAGTAGCTCCACCAGTTCTCTTTTGCAGCTGGGGTTTCTCCTTTGGCTAACTTAAACAGAAATGGACGGTGAACACAATGGTCAAAAAATTGTATGAAACGAGAAACGGGAAGGGGCTCATTGGAGGAATTTTAGGATTTTGGCCGCAGCGACTTCGCCAAGCTTTTTCCACTGTCTTTTTTGCTCCGGTATAGTCACAATGAGACTCAGAATCAAATTTCAAGCGGGAAGAAGAAAATTTTACCTTTTTTGTCAGTCGACAGTGGCTCCGGTGCGTCGACGATTGAGGGTCGATCTTCTTTTTTGGTGTCTAGTTCTTCTTTTTCGGTAGGGCTAGGTGTAGTTAGGGTTAGGGTTCCCTGAGACACAATGTTTAAATATCCATCCTGCATTGATCTGGGTCGTGTGTCCGTGTCGATATAGAATGAGGAGAGTTGTCCAATCGTTGCTTGTTTAGGCCGATTGTGTGGGCGAATCTGGATCGTTCATCACAATTGATCTCGTTCATCCGATCGTGCCTAAAAAAGAAATGCATATGAGTCGTCTGTGCGCGTCGGATGTGATCGGGACCATTAAATCGCTAGGCACGCAGATTGCCTGCGTGACGCTAATGTCGAAGTGTTTTGCCACACAACATGCTCTGGTTCCCCGTGGCTACTAACTAGACCGTCTTACATGGCCAAATTTTTCTTTTTTGTAATTTCACCGCATGTTTTCAAGTTTTCTTTCAAAAACACTCAATTTATTCAAATTTCACCTATTTTTTCCAAAATTATTTTCAATTTTGTTCCTATTTTATTTTTTCTCAATAATTTAAATAAAATTAAGTTAATTATTTATATAATTTTTATAAATAAAAAGTATTATTTCGGGTTGATTTTTAGATCCGGGTATTACATCTCTCTCCCCTTAAGAAAAATTTAGTCTCGCAAATTTGTCACCATCATACTCAGTCGAACAGGTGGAGGTATTAGACTTTAAAGTCTTATTATAGTTCCTAAATGGCCTCTTCTTGAGCATGATCCTGCCATAAAACATTAACTAAGGAAATTTCTCTATTGCAAAGTACTCTATTCTTTTGGTTTATAATGCTTACCAGTACCTCCTCATAGGATAGATTCTCCTAGAGTGAAAGAGGCTCGTGGGACAGAATGTACGAGGGATCCGAGTTTGTGCTTATGTAGCATGGATACATGAAACACATTATGAACCCTAGATTGCTCTTGAAGTAGTGCTAGTCTGTAGCCGGACGTATCAATCCTGTTTAAGATTTCAAATGACCCGATGAACTAGGGATTTAATTTTTTCACCATGTCAAACCTACTGATTTCCTTGAAAGGGACCTTAAGAAACATTCGATTGTCTTTCTCAAATTCTAAATCTCTCATCCAGGTGTCCTCATAACTCTTCTGTCTGTTTTGAGTTATCGAGATATTTTTTTTTATCTTAACTATCTTAGTGTAATCTCCTCCATAAGATCTAGGTCAAACAATTTTCTGTCACCTATCTCTTTCTAGTAGATCGATGACCTATAGGGTCGATCATATAATGTCTCATACGGGTCATGCCGATGGGTTATTTGATAGTTATTATTGTAGCGAACTCTATCAAATGTAGTGATCATCCTAATGTCCTCCCGAGTTTAGAATACAAGCTCGGAACATATCTTTCAGTGTACGAATCATTCTCTCTGATTGTCCATCGATTTGAGGGTGAAATGCAATACTAAGGGACAGTTTCCTCCCCCATGTCTTACTGAAAACTAGACTAAAACTGAGAAGTAAACTTGAGGTCTTTGTCGGATACAATTGTCACCAAAACTCTATGTAACCTGATTATCTTTTGGATATATATTCTTGCTAGCTTGTACAAGGGGTCGGTCATCTTGATAGCCAAGAAATGAGAGAACTTGGCGAGCCGGTCGACAATTACCTAGATGACATCATGTCTTGAGCATGCCTTAGCCAACCCTATCATGAACTCCATTGTGATATGTTTCCACTTCCACTCCGGGATCAGTAAAGGTTGAATTAGCTCGTCTGAGTGTTGATGTTCTGCCTTAATCTGCTAACATACCAGACACTTGGAGACAAAGTCGACTACCTCTCTTTTTATCTCGCTCCATCAAAAGTGGGGTCGCGTACTTTAATACATTTTAATACTTTCGAAATATATGGCGAATTTTGAGCTATGAACCTCTGTCGTGATATTTCTTTTAAGTTCACTGTCATCTGAAATACACATTCTATCCTAAAATCTAAGTAACCCATCAACAAAGACTTGAAATTTTGGACTTACTCCCTGTTCTGCATCATTTTTAAGAGCTACTATGCTGGAATCGGTTAATCGAGTTAAACTGTTAGGTGGGTCAAGCATGTAACCCTCTTCAAGTTCTGAAGCCGTATATGTTGTGCAGCCCCTATTACCCTGCATTCAGAAACCATTAAGTGAACTAACATACTTGTATTTTTTCTGCTAAGTGCATCGGCTACCACATTGCCATTGTCTGAGTGATACAAAATATTACAATCGTAGTTCTTGAAGAGCTCTATCCAACACTTCTGATGCATACTGATATCTTTCTGAGTGAATATATGCTTCAACCTCTTATAGTTAGTATAAACCTGAAAAATTTTCCGTTATAAGTAATAGCGCCAGATCTTCAATGTAACGACCCCGGAAATTTAAAATGAAATATGTGTATTAAAAATGTCAAATGCGGAAGCGAAGTCAAAATTTCGATTAACATCCCTTACATTAAAACCAAAAACGTGCTCAAAATATAAAAGATCAAACTAACTAAAAGAGAAACTCAAAAGTAAAAGCTATGAATATGACTATGGAGTCCTTAGGCGTCCCCTTCGTCGTCTTCCTGCGGAACGGGCTCGGGAACAATGTCTTCCTGATATGAAATAATTAAATAAGGAATGAGCTACACTAGCCCAGTAAAGACATCACAATATCTTACCGTCACGGAGGTAAAGGTGGGTAGAAAACACAAAAAGACCAATGGAGCATAATTTACAACAAATTCTTTTATCAATAATAAAACCTTTACCATCCACTTAACTCGGTGAAATTCATAAAACAATATACGAAAGCAATAACATTATCATCATCATGAAATCATATAAACTGTATAACATAATACTTATCACGCCTTTTATAATTCAATCATTACACAACATATTTTTCCTCTTCTACCAGCCTACTAGTATCCGTGGGGATCCATAGGGGTCCCGCTACCCGTGAACCTTTAACATTTATAACCTGATTCCAGGGCCGTCCCCATACCCCGTCCGGTATGGGTGCCAAAACACATAAGGTCTCCATACCCCGTCTGGTATGAGAGACCACAATCCCGGTAGTGTTCCCTACGGACGCGGTCCGTCCACCATCTCCCAGGATATCTAGTTAGGCTGATCACATTATACAATTATCAATTTATATAACCTTTCATTCCTCTTTTCCTCAGTCAGCATCATCAATTCACACACAAACAAGTAAAACAGTAATTTATGCCAAACAAGACAACGTACAGCATCGGTTACTCAGTCATTCAACCCATAATCAATAAAACAGTAAAATATGCACATGAAACTATGAAATGAAAACATCAGACCTCATACTGCATTTAAAACTGTAAAATAGGCCAAATAACAGTTAACCGACAAACACACTAGACTCGGACTCCATTAGCGACCTTAAATAATTTCACAAATTCGTTGATTCAAGAAATACTGTTTTTATCATTATTGAACTTTAATACCATGATAGGAAATAGGGTGAGGGGTCCTTACTTGTTTCGGGGTCTGAACACGGCTCCACAGTGCGCATACAGGCTGTCCCTAATTTTTTCTGAATTTTTTCCGGGGAACTGAAATGCACTACTGGTAGCTGCACGTGTCCCAAAAAATCTCAAATTAGACCCAGGGCCCCTTTCAGCCAATATCGCAATTTTGGCACGGCGGCTCCGCCGGGTTGGCCGTTTTCGGCTGAATTCGGCCACACTTGCATCGGTCCCTGCGATAAAACAACCCTAGGGCCCTCGGGGGGCCAAAAAATTACGAAAAACCGAAGCTTACCGGCGGCGGTGCTCTCGGGTGCGGCGGCTCTCCAGTGAAGTTCGTGTTTTGGTGATTCGGCTTCGATCAACCTGTAGAGAAAAAAATAGTGATCACGGTGATATAAAAATTGTATCAAACGGAAGCTAGGAAGGACCTCATCGGAGGCAAAAACTGAGGAGGGGCGCGGCGACGCCGCTGGGTTTCGGCCGTGTTTTCCGGCCGTTTGGCCTGGATTTTGGCTCCAATTTGGCCACAAGGGAACTCAGTGTGGAAAAACGAGTCGGGGGTATGAAATTTACCTCGATCAGCGGTCGGAAAACTCCCCGGTGCGGCAGCGAGTGGTGGCGGCCGACTCCTCCGGCGTCTGGTTCGTCTTCTCCGGCGAGGGCAGGCGGCTAGTGTTTTTGTGGTCAGGTGTGGGGGTTCTATTTATACCCTTTTGCCTTTTGATCTCAGCCGTCCATTTTGATTAAATTTAGGTCGTCCGTTTTTGATTGAATCTGGGCCGTCCGTGCGCGCGGGGATGCATCTGGGCCGTCCGATCGCGCGCACGCGGATCGCCCACGTGGTCCGTTACCTGGTCGACGTGGTCTTGCCACGCGACAGGTCCTGGTTGGCCAGGGCTGCTGACTGGGCCGCTGACGTGGCTGCTGACGTGGCGCTCTTTTTTTTTAAAAAAATTAAACTTAATAAATAAAATTAATAAAATAATAACAAAAATGCCCAAATTGTTTGGGCGTTACAACTCTCCCCCCCTTAAAGAAATTTGGTCCCCCAAATTTGCCTCTTACTCTTGATCGAACAGATGGGGATACTGGGCTCTAAATTCTGATTCTAGTTCCCAAGTAGCCTCCCTGGGCGTGTGGTTCTGCCACACAACCTTTACAAATGATATTTTTCGGTTGCGGAGTATTCTGCTCTCTCGATCCGTGATACCGACTGATACTTCTTCATAAGACAAGTCCTCTTGGAGTGGAAGCGGTTCATGAGCCAAGATATGAGAAGGGTCCGGGTTGTACTTATGTAGCATAGATACGTGAAATATGTTGTGAACCCGGGAGAACTCAGGAGGCAGTGCAAGTCTGTAGGCAGCGGTACCAATCTTGTCTAAGATTTCAAAGGGTCTAATATATCTGGGGTTTAATTTTCCCCTCCTGCCGAACCTACTAATTCCCTTGAAATGAGTGACCTTAAGAAACACCCGATCGCCTTTCTCAAAAGCTAGGTCTCTCCTCCAGGTATCTGCATAACTCTTCTGCCTACTCTAAGCTGTCTGAATGTTCTTCTTGATTTTAACTATCTTGGACGTGGTCTCCTCTACCAACTCCGGACCGAACAATCTTCTATTGCCCACTTCCTCCCAACAAATCGGTGACCTGCACGGGCGCCCATATAGCGCCTCATATGGAGCCATACCGATACTTGCTTGGTAGCTGATGTTATAGGCAAACTCTATCAGGGGTAGATGGTCGTCCCAATGGCCCCCGGAGTCAAGGACACAAGCTCGGAGCATATCCTCAAGCGTACGAATTGTCCTCTCTGATTGTCCATCAGTTTAGGGGTGGAAGGCAGTACTAAGAGACAGCTTTGTTCTTATAGCTTGCTGGAAACTATTCCAAAACCGAGAAGTGAATCTGGGGTCCCTGTCAGATACCACTATCACTGGGACTCCATGCAGTCTGACTATCTCCCGGATATACATTCTTGCCAACTTGTCCAAAGAATCAGTTATTCTGATGGCCAGGAAGTGGGAAGACTTAGTGAGTCGGTCAACAATTACCCATATAACATCATGTCCTAATCGTGCCTTAGGTAGTCCCGATACGAAGTCCATGGTGATATGTTCCCACTTCCACTCTGGAATCGGTAAAGGCTGAAGTAACCCACTTGGGCGTTGATGTTCTGCTTTGACCTGCTGACATACCAAGCACTTAGATACAAAGTCGGCTATATCTCTCTTCATCCCATTCCACCAGAACCGAGGTCGTATAGTTTGGTACATTTTTGTACTTCCTGGATGCATGGCAAACCTTGAACTATGGGACTCCGTCATGATGTCTCTTTTTAACTCACTGTCGTCTGGGACACACACTCTGTCCTTGAAACGAATCAATCCGTCGGCAGAGATATGAAATTCTGAACTCACTCCCTGTTCTGCATCCTTCTTGCGGGTTACTAGGGCGGGGTCAACGGACTGGGCTTCCTTTATTCTTTGGATTAACTCGGGTTGGACTGCTAGGTGGTCCAAACATGTGGCCCTCTTCAGATCTCGCAGCCGAACCTGCTGCGTGGCCCCAATTGACCTGCATTCTGAAACCATTAAATGGGCTAGGGTGCCTGCACTTTTCCTGCTGAGGGCATCGGCTACTACGTTGCCCTTACCTGGATGGTATAGGATGTCACAATCATAGTCTTTGAGGAGTTCTATCCACCTTCTCTGACGCATGTTGAGATCCTTCTGAGTGAAGATGTGCTTCAAACTCTTATGATTGGTATAGATCTAAAAGGTCTCTCCATACAAATAATGGCACCAAGTTTTCAAGGCGTGTATGATTGCGGCAAGCTCCAAGTCATGAGTATGATAGTTCTTCTCATGATTCTTTAGCTGTCTAGACCCATATGCTATAACATTTCCATGTTGCATCAGGACACAACCCATACCCAGATAGGAGGCATCACTATAAACTGTATACCCTCCTGATCCACTCGGTAGAGCCAGCACGGGTGCAGTAGTCAGTCGCTTCTTCAATTCTGAAAAACTCCTTTCGCAGTCCTCATTCCATTCAAACTTTGCATTCTTCTTTGTGAGTCAGGTTAGAGGAGCTGCTAGACTAGAGAACCCTTCGACAAACCGGCGGTAATAACCTGCCATCCCCAAGAAGCTGCGAATTTCCTTAACTGTTGTCAGCCTTTCCCAACCAAGTACCGCTTCAACCTTTTCGGGGTTCACTGATACCCCTTCCTTCGATATAACATGTCCTAGGAAGGCGGTTTGCTCGAGCCAAAATCCATACTTGCTCAACTTTGCATACAACTTCTTTTTCCTGAGTACCTGTAGGACTTGGGCAAGATGATGAACATGTTCTTCTCTACTTTTTGAGTAGACTAAGATATCATTGATGAACACGATGATAAATTGATCCAAGAACTCTCTGAAAATCCTGTTCATTAGATCCATAAAGATGGCCGGGGCGTTGGTTAGCCCAAACGGCATGACCAGGAACTCATAGTGTCCGTACTTGGTTCAGAATGCCGTCTTGGGGATGTCTTCTGCTCTCACTTTTACCTGATGGTAACCTGATCGTAGATCTATTTTAGAAAAGACCTGTGCACCCTGCAACTGATCGAAAAGGTCATCAATCCGGGGGAGAGGATACTTGTTTTTAATTGTTACCTTGTTTATCCTTCTATAATCAATACACAGCCTCAACGTTCCATCTCCTTTCCTTGCAAAAGTAACCCCGGCACCCCATGGGGAAATGCTGTGTCTAATGAAGCCACTGTTTTGTAGCTCAGTGATTTGTTTCCTTAGCTCTTCCATTTCGATGCGGCTCATTCGGTAAGGAGCTACCGAAATGGGTTGGGTTCCTGGCTGTAAGTCTATGGTGAACTCGACCTCTCTGTCCCCTGGTAGACCGGGCAGTTCATCCGGAAATACGTCTGGAAAGTCTCGGACTACTGGAATCTCTTGGATACAAACTTCCTTCTTGGGTTTACCTAGTTAGGGAAAATACAATATCAACGTACTGGGAATTAAGAAGAAAAGAATTTGTCATTAAGGAGAATCAGTACCGAATAATTTTATTAACTTGTAAATGGCTCCTCGTTGGGAGGATTAAAATACAATCTTTTTATTAAAGCAGTCTATGGTGGCGTGATACGCCGCCAGCCAATCCATTCCTAGGATTACATCAAAATCCCCTGTGTCTAACCCTATCAGGTCTACCCTCAATTTCCTATCTGCTATCTCACGGCACATGCCCTGTAGATAACCTCTCCTAGCAATGTCTCCCCCCTAGCGGTAGATACAAGCAATAATGAATCAAGTCTATCAGGTGATACACAAATTTTGGAAGCAAGAACATGTGAAACAAAAAATGTGATGCACCAGTGTCAAATAAAACATGAGCAATGTGGCCAGAGATAGTATACATACCATGTACCACGTCCGGGTCTGCGTCGGCATCCTTCTGGGTAAGGTTGTAAACTCTGCCCTGGATTGGAGGCCTTCTTTGATTCTGGTTCCTAGGGCATTCCCTTGCATAGTGCTGGGCACTGCCGCATATGCAACAGGTGTTGCTGAGGCGGTAGCAGGGTCGGTCCCCGTGATCCTTACCGCAGTACTGGCAGATCTTCCCACGTGCTGCCCCCGTAGCTTGAGGAGGGGCCTGGATGGTGGGTCTGGGCCTCTTACTGGGTTGGACAGGCATGGTAGGTGCTGGCCTGCGGAGCGGGGCTGAGGGTCGGGAACTCCCCGCTAGCTGAGGGTGGGTGTCGAAGCTCCTTTCTATGATCTGCGCCTTTGCCAGGACTGCTGAATATGTCTCGAGCTCCATCACCAGTAAGTGCTGTCTCATCTCCGGGCGGAGACCCCACTGGAATTTCCTGGCCTTTTGGCCCTCATCCATCAATGTCTCCGGGGCATGTCGGCCCAGCTCCAGGAACTTACGGGCATACTCCGACACTGTCATGTTTCCCTGGACCAATTGAGCAAACTCCATTTCCTTTAGGTGTTGGATGTGTTTACGGAGATACTCCGCGTGGAAGGCCACTAAGAACTGCTCCCAAGTAGTTGGTGTAGGCAGGGTGGTCCGCTTAAGCTCCCACCAGCGTACTGCTTCCCCTACCAGCATGTAGGAGGCAATGGCAGCCCTTTGCTCAGGAATTACTCCCAATGTCTCGAAAGCTCTCTCAGTCTCTACCAGCCAGTATTGGGCCTCTTCAAAAGAGGATCCCCCTGCAAAAGTAGAAGG
>NW_019014690.1:3360512-3385828 GCF_000150535.2 Carica papaya | reverse complement strand
TTGTAACCAACTATGTTTTGTCTATTACAAGCAGGAACTAATCCCATGTGTGATTATTTACATGGGCATTAAATTCATCTCTCATGGCAAAATGCTAATGAGCATGTTTTGTGGCTTTACTGTGTGTAGGGGTTCACTGGTCCTAAAACAGGAACATATTCAAAAATATTTTTAGGTTTGTATATGTTATTTTGGGACATTGTAATAATGGTGGGACCAGGACGTGGAGGGCTTACTACACTGAAGGAGATGAATGTGAAATTGTACTATTTAACGCTATAGACCAGGAACCTGATGGAGTGCAGACAGGTAGTCGAGAAGTTGATGAAGTAGATACCACTGGAGCTGTATGTATTATAGGATAAGGAGATGGTGAAATTGGAGCATTAGGTGGTAAAACATTCGGGCTTGGTGACGAGACAGGAGTAGCTGCAGAAAAGTCAGGTAGAAGTGGTAACTTCTGTGACTTGAGGAGCTTGTAAGAATAAAGATTGAAAGGAAAATAAAAATTTCAATGAAAGACCATATGGCAGGAGAGATATATACATGAGGTGTTGGGGTCGAGACATGTGATAACAATGATGAGAGGTGGAATAGTCTAGAATAACACATGGTTGGGGATTTAGGGTCTAATGTTATGGCATTTGTGTGGTTTAAGCCAAGGGTGGCATAGACTCCCAAACACCTTGAATGTTAGGTAGTTTAGATTGTCAGGAAAAGAGTTTCAAAGGGAGATTTTTGCTGAAGAATAGGGGTTGGCATGCGACTTATGAGGTAAACAGCAGTTTGACCAGCTCCCGTCCAAAACTTGAGGGCAATTGAGGCCTAACACTTGAGAGTAAGAGCAGTTTCAAGGATATGACGATGCCTTCTTTCTGCAGTGGCAACATGTGGAGGTGTGTAAGGGGAGAATAAAGATGTTGAATGCCATGTTGACAGAGAAAATGATTAAGCCTTGATATTCTCTTCCTCCATTAGAGTATAGAGTGATAACGGGAAGTTGAAAATATTTCTTAACAAGAGTGTTTAAATTGCTCAAATACACTTGTAGTGTCATATTTTTGTCTAAAAGGGTATAGCCATGTGTATTTGGTAAAGTGGTCCACGAAAATGGCATAATATTTGAAATGAACAAAGGATGTAATGAGAGCAGGACTCCATACGTTTGTGTAGAGCAATTCAAGTGGTTGTAAGCTGTGAAGCGAAGACATACCAAATGATAACTTATGACTTTTATTGCAAAAGCAACAGTTACATAAACTCAAGGCAGTCTTTTGAGAGATAGGTAAATGAAATTTAGCATCCTTTTTATTTGGGTGACCTAAACCTTGATGCCAAAAAGATATAGCTGGATGTAATGTGGTGTTGCGGGTAGGTACATGATGAGTTTGAATGTGAGGAAAGAAAGATGCTTGATCAGATGATGGACACTTGTAGAGGTTCCCATTGCTCCAGCCGCAGATAAACATTGCCCCCATTCTCAAATCCTTCACCACAAGGTAAGAAGTAAAGAATTCACTAGAAGTGTCAATACTTTTACAAAATTGTGAAACTAAGAGAAGATTTCTGGTGATGTGAGGTGCACACAAAATATTGTTAAGTGCAAATGAATTATTAGAGGTATTAAGCACGATGGAACCTGTATGTATGATAGGATTGTTGTTACCATTACCAACATGAATATCATCGCTGCTATTGTACTCAGAATGAGTAGCTAGGTTCTGGAAATTCAGAGGTCATGTGATGGAAGCTCCAGAAATCATGAGCCAACTTTTATTTGTTGTTGATGGAGTTCAAATAGAGAGGGGGCTTGAGGCTCAAATATCACCATTGACCTGCATACATTGGCTGAGTAACCAAACTTGTTAGAGATCTGACATTGGATTTTACCTCCATTTAGGCTTGATGGAGATGGAAGTCAATTGAGATTGATGCCTTGGTTTTCTGGATTGTAATGCCCTTGCTGATTATGGGTACTTACTGTCCACCATTTGGGAAAAGTACTTCTTGTTTTGTTATTATTGTAGTTTCCTCCTTTGGATTTGTTAGAGTTGGTGAAATGCTGATTATATTATGTTGTGATGTTGATTGGTTCCTTCTTGCCGGCTTTATGTTTTAAGAATGTTTCATGGTCAACAAGTGTATCAAATAGTTCTTCGTCTGTTATTGGAATGTAACGGGCACGTATAGCAGCACTGATCTCCTTGTGCTTAGGTTCAAGGCCTGTGAGGATTGTTATCACCATTTCATCATTCACTAAGAGGAGATCCAGCCAGCAAGTTCATGGGCAATGGTTTGGATTTCTCTTTAAGTATTCGGCCACAGGTTTGGAGTTTTTTACCATGTTGGGTAGAGTTGTATGTAGGCCATAGATTCTGGTTCTTGATTTGTTGGCATATGGAGTAAAGAGATTGTCCCAGACTTGTTTGCAGTTTCTGCAGTTGCCATCATGTGGGCGCTTGTGCCATCAACTGAGGCCATGATAGGATTTTGAAGAAGGCTGTCTTGTCCCTCCATACCTTATACTCTGGTGAGTTTTAATTCTGTAGGACACGGATATGAGGCATCAATATAACCCGTTAGGTTGTATCCATGAACCAAGGTGATGATTTGCACTCTCCATGTTGGGTATGTATTGTTGCCTGTGAGTTTGAGTGGGATTTCAAGGCAATATTGAAGGTTATCAAGAAGTTGGCTTGAGATTATTTCCTGCTATGTGATATTGGTATTTTGGAATTCTGCAGCAAAGTTTTCTGCCACTGTAGGAATAGTTCAAGTTATGCTTGTTGGTTTTTTTTTGAACTCTGATACCATATAAAGGTATTGAAAATGATGAAGACCTTATTTTTTTCATAAACAGCATATATATTCACAATGACTATTTTCAAGAGTAATGATGATGGAGCAACTTTGGGTTCTATATTTGGTACAAAATCAAGCTAATAATTAAATGAAAATCTGTCGACTAATCAACTATGATCAAAATAGATTGTGGGATTGTAACTTTTATAGATTGTTGACTAATCAACTGTGATTGGGGCATATTATATGGGATTGGAGCTGATATAGATTGTTTACTAATCAACTGTAATTGCGGCTGATTATGTGAGATTGGGGCTGATGATCTATTAGACAGAACTCTCTGGTAGAGCTCCATAGTTTTTCTAATCAATTCATGAGGCTTTTCATACCATCCAACCTGTACATTACTACTGTAAATATCATTCTCCTAAAAGTAAAAAGTGTAAATGTTTCATGGAAGAATTTTGAAACTCTTGAAGGGGAACTTGTTGAAGCTAGTACTTGGATATAAAAAGGATTTTTAGAAGAATAGGAAATTGTATAATCTGAAGAGCTGGTTAGGGATACGATAATTTTAATGCTAATCTAATGTTGCAATGGTAAACGGAGTATTCCCAGGAACTAGACATTGTCGTGTTTTAATTTTACCATCTATTATCATTCTGATGGATGGTGAAGTCGACACGATACGGAAATACCAGCTAAAGTTCTGAACTGATTTTGGCTATTCAAGGAAATTTAGCATCTATTCTGATAACAAAATGTCCTGCTTCGCGGCCAGTAGATTATGTAGAATTGAATGGTTGTTCAAGTAAACTTTTGTTTGCATCAGTATAATTACTGAAACGGTTATGGTTAAAACTCAAATGTGATGCCAAACATTGGAATTCAACAGTGGGATGACTGTATGACTGGCAATTGTTGTTTGTAACTTGCTAAGGATGGAAACAATGATACTTTAATGGTCACTATATGTTCCAAGAAAAATAATGTTAAGGTAGAGCGAAGTAATAGAGATATATAGGATATGCTAAATGTGATGCTTAAAAGATGCTATATGTATAGTTGACAGTCATCTTTGCTAAAAATTCTCTTTGAGATTACATAATTTGTTTTCGTAGGTTACATTTTGTGATTATGTAATTACCTTTTCTCTACATATTTTTTTCATTTGTTTTTCTGTTTTCCACAGTCAACTGGATAACAACCACTTTGATGGTGCGAAAATCCCAGCTTCATATGGAAACATGTCTACATTGCTGAAATTGTAAGTGCTTAAGAATTATTCATATATTTGCAACTAGGTCTTGGAGGCAGAGATATGGATTATAGAGCGACTTGCTGCTCCTATCATGTGTTTAATATTTCATGTGCGAAACACTAAAATCTGGTCCTTGAAAGTTGAAGCATGATATTCCATTTAGAGAGAGAGTACAGGACCAGTAAGATGTGGTGGAAAATGGGCATGGTTATTAATTACCTTAGAACTATTTTTTTTGAGTTGTTACTACTTGGAAGAAAAGAATCCATCCAAAACATTCTCAAACCAATTCAGCTGGTTTGTATATTCAGTCCAGTTTTGCCATATTTTCCATACACCTTCAATTGTTTACTATTACTGGAATTATATTTATCAGTAGTTCAAATCTGAGCTGTTAAGGATTTTACAAAGTTTTTGATCTTAAACCCAGACAACTCTTTCTTTTTGCGTTTTCAGGAGTCTGAGGAACTGCAGCTTGGAGGGAGAGATCCCTGACATGAGCAGGATACCGAAGCTCGGTTATCTGTGAGTTTATATACTGAATGCTCCTTCATAAAATCATTTTGACAGGATTGGATTTTTAATTGGATTTTGAATGTTTCTCTTTTAGCTATTATTTATAATCTATAGTGCATGATTTCAGAGACCTCAGTTTAAACAAGCTCAATGGATCTATACCTCCAGGCAGGCTTTCTGATAAAATCACAACTGTGTAAGAACTGCAAACTTCTTCTTTCTGCATTTCTTGCTTTACTCTGAACTCCTTGTCTTTTACAGTTTCTTTGACCTCTGATATTTACCATCAATTCATATGTGCAGCAACTTATCCAACAATAGTCTTACCGGAAATCTTCCTGCCAGCTTATCTGGTCTTTCTCACCTTCAAAACTTGTGAGCACTTTTTGGGCTTCTTTTTTGACGAGTCCTATGGTTTATCGATGTTTCTGTAAATTAAATGATTTAAGATAATAACAAAGCTGATTAAATTCAATGTTATGTATGAATGTCTTTGTTCATCTGCTTCCTCCTCCTAATTGCAGGTTACTGGCAAATAACAAATTGAGGGGCCCTATCATGTCTAGCATTTGGCAGAACAGGACATTGAAAGCAAATGAGACTTTCACCTTGTAAGACTTTTGAAGATAAATTATCAAATTTTCATTGACAGTGTGTGCATACTGATATTCAGGTTCTCGAGCATATAATCAAGGAACAGTTTATTCTCTTTGTTGTTTTAGGCTCATTTGTAATTTGATATATAGGTTGTTAGAAACAGAGTTTATAATTAATGTAATTCCTTGTCTTGTTGTACTCAGTGATTTGTGGCCTTTTGGTGTTGCAGGGATTTGGAAAACAATATGATTTCAAATATTTCAGGGAGTTCCAGTGTCCCTCAAAATGTCACTCTTCGGTTTGCTTCTATCCTTGTTTCTTGTGACTTCTAAACAAAATGTGAATCTGCCTACTGTTTTGTCATCTAAAATGAAATACGTTTTACAGTTCTGTTTACTTCCAAAAAAAGATACAATATTTGTTGCCAGCTTTATCTATTATGGTTGAACTCAAGTTACATTATGTAATGATTCTCATGGTTCTTTCATCACTATTATCTTAATTTCAGGCTTCGAGGCAATCCTTTATGCTCAAATGCAAATTCAGTGCATTTTTGTGGATTACAAATAGAGAAAGAAAATGCTAGTCACAGAACAGATTCTACTGATGGTTGTCCCCCAGATGCATGTCCCCCATCTTTCGAATTTTCCCCAGGATCTCCTGTACCTTGTCTTTGTTTTGCTCCTTTGCCTGTTGGATATAGATTGAAAAGTCCTGGATTCTCAAGTTTTGGTCCATATAAAAAGACATTTGAAGAGTTCTTAACCTCTGGTCTCAATCTGCATATTGATCAGATGCACATCGATTCCTTCCAATGGGAAAAAGGACCTCGACTAAGAATGTACTTGAAATTTTTTCCTTTACATGATCCTAACATCAGCAGTTCTCGTATCTTCAACAAGAGTGAGGTTCAACGAATTAGGCGGTTATTTATGGGATGGAATATTCATGATAGTGAAATATTTGGTCCCTATGAACTTCTGAACTTCACTCTGTCAGATGTTTACAAGGATGGTTTGTTCTCTAAACTTATCTTTTATATTTCTTGACAAAACTTTATGAGTGAGACTAAAAGCATATATCAATTTACTGATATGTTTTTCCTTCCCACCCTAAATGGAACATAAAGTTCAACGCCAGAATGTTACTCCCCTCCCCTCCCCTGCTTTCTTCTACCTCCAGTTTTCACAAAGAAATAGTTACTTTAGGATGGCCATGATATATTTCGCACATTAATGAATTAGAAAACCTGCTGACTTTTCCTCCGTTATCAGCAGTTGAAGTTTGTCTTCACTTGTTTGCTTAAAATTTTTGGCTGAGACATTTACATGGATAGGTTCTAAGATTCCTCCTCGTATTGAAAAATGTGTTTAATTTCCTCTCTGGTCAGTAAAATTATATGCCTAAAATGCTTTGTGCTAGAAAAATAGTTTACAAAAAAATGGTAATCATGCTTGGGACTGTATTGCACACACATAAATGGTAATCATGTTTCTGGCCACGTTAATTTATTGTTGATTAACCTTGCTTTCAAGATGTTTTAGTCCAAGCACACGTGGTATCACTGCAGTGGCACTAAAAATCCTGTCTGTCAATTACTTTATCAGAGAGAATTGCCCTGTTCACTTTCTTGTCACTTTAAGATGATTTGATGTGTAAGAAAATTATTAAGCAGCTATCCTTTACTCAGCCAAAAGCAAAAGCTTTAAGCTGATGATAGTGTTACTTGATGATCCATTCACAGATGAGATATGAGCTGATTATCTCACCTTTTCTCGTCCATGTTTTGGAGATACATGATGATATTTCAATATAATTTCATGTATCTGTTTGATGTATATGATTTCCATACTACCTTAAATTATTTACACTTGCTGCTCTTGTGGATGTCAGTGTTTCCAAATTCAACATTCAATCTTAATAAGGGTGCACTAGCTGGGATAATACTTGGAGCTATTGCTTGTGCTGTCACATTATCTGCAATTATCTCACTTATTATCTCAAGGTTCTACTTGAGGAGCCACCATGTACTTTCTAAACGAAAACAATGTGAGTATCTCAGAACATTGGAGATAAGATGCTCAGAGTGATACATCTACATCTAATGTTCCAGTGTGCTTTAACATTTCTCCCATATTTACATACAGCATCTAGGATCTCTGTTAAAATCGATGGAGTTAAGAGTTTCACTTACAGAGAAATGGCACTGGCTACAAACAATTTTAACAGCTCTGCCCAAGTTGGCCAAGGAGGTTATGGCAAAGTTTACAAAGGCATCTTGGCCAATGGCATGGTTGTTGCCATTAAAAGAGCACAAGAGGGCTCATTGCAGGGTGAAAAAGAGTTCCTGACGGAAATTGAGTTGTTGTCAAGATTGCATCACAGAAACCTTGTTTCTTTGATTGGTTATTGTGATGAAGAAGGTGAACAGGTGCTTCTTTTCTTCCCTTGCTAGCAATTAAATGCCCATAAGAATTATAATTCCTTTCTGGTAAGAGGTGTATGTAATCAGACAAAAAGATTTCAGAAAGCACTAATGGACAAAGATGGAAGATGTGAATAATCTGGACAGCTGATTTCAACAATATTACATAAATAAAATATATGAGATGCAAGAACTGAGATGTGACTTGGGTGGATGGATTCTTAATTTCTGTTAAAGGCCCCTGAAGGAGGATGTAGTTATGGTTTGTTAGGGAAGAGGGTAAAGATTCATTAAGAGAGGACTCTTTGATCTCTTAATGGTAAGGACTCATTAAGAGATAACTCTTTTGATCTATTTTTGAAGGGCCTGTTTAGAGAGAACACTTTGATATCTGATTTCAGGAAAGAAACTTGCATTTCTCAACGACAATTTCTGTTTTTTTTTTTCATTACACAATTTTAGAGACAAGATAAATCTTATGGATAACTCCCAAACTGCCCTCAGACTGTCTGGTAACCTCTTCCATGTCTAAGAAAAAATAAAAAACTTACAGTTTAACCCAGAAATGACTAGGAAGTGTAGAAAATAAATCCTAGCAGAAAGTATCTAGGAACTGCAGAAAACTTAATCTACTCTTTTCATCTTGTCTCTATTTGTAAATCTTTTATAGACCAACTAAAATCCACTACTAACTTCATAATAAAATCTTTCTTTTAGCAGCATGTACTCTTGGTTAAAAAGATCATCTACCATGTTATGGTATTCTTAGAAACTACTAGTTGGATACTTATTTCTAGTTGTTGTGCATGCAGATGTTGGTGTATGAGTTTATGCCAAGTGGCACCCTGAGAGATCGTCTTTCTGGTATACTCTTGGTATTTGTCCTGTTAAGTTCATTTTTTAATCATCATATTGCCTTATTGTTTAGCAGGAAGAACAAACAAAACAACTTATTGTTCCTTTTTCTTAATCTCATATGTAAATATAAATCTGAGGTTCTCATGGATATCAATAACCTTGCTTGGAAAATCTTTTTCTTGTTTGTTTCTTCTTTCCTTTTGGTGTTTCTTTTATATAGGACATAATCATGATACTATAATTATATAAATGAGTTTCATGAGCTTACTTTCGTGGTTAATGTATATGCTGTCACAGCTAAGTCTAAAGAACCTCTGAATTTTGAGATGAGAATGAGAATTGCCTTGGGTTCGGCAAAGGGTATCCTCTACCTACATACAGAGGCTGATCCACCAATATTCCACAGAGATATTAAGGCTAGCAACATATTACTGAATTCTAAGTTCACTGCAAAAGTTGCTGATTTTGGCCTTTCAAGACTTGCCCCAGTTCCCAATATTGAAGGGTCTGTACCTGGTCATATATCCACAGTTGTGAAGGGGACACCGGTAAGGCTTTTATGGCATTTATATTCCCAAAATAATAATAGGCTTCATGAAGAAATTGGTTGTTTATGATATTTAGTCATGCAAAGAGCCTCGACTTTAAATTTCAGTATCCATCTTGTTCTGCCATCAGTCTTTTCCATGGTGGCTCAAGCTTTTTATTTGTACTAGTTTTATTTCTTATGGATGTAAAGCTTACTGCCGATATGACTAGTTTTAAAATGTTAAAAGAATTCACAAAAGAAATTCTATTCAAGTAACATAGATATAGCGGAATATGTTTCTCTGCCCAAAGCCATTCTTTTGTAGTAGCTGCATGTTTCAAAACTTGAAATCTTACTCTCTCACTAAAGTGGGAGAGAACTCCTAGTCTATTGCCCAGGGTTTGAGAAAGCCATTTGGTTTGGTGGCCTGTTACTCCCCTTCAGAGTCCGGTGGCTTGCTTAGGTTCTAATGCATTATCTATCACCTTGCCCTGAGGGTTCTCCCTCAAGTAATGGGCTATTAACCAAGAAAAGTTAACATTTAGATCTTCCTTTTCTCTTTGCAGGGTTACCTTGATCCGGAGTACTTCTTAACTCATAAATTGACAGACAAAAGTGATGTCTATAGCCTTGGAGTTGTATTTCTAGAGCTTCTGACTGGGATGCACCCAATCTCGCATGGCAAAAACATAGTTCGAGAGGTGAACGAAACATATTATCAGCTCCTATTAGTTAAATTTCATCCTATCCACATGTTGCTTAAGCTACATTTCACTTGAGTGTTGTTACATCCACATTTTCAATAGGATATTGTTAGATAAAAAAGTGAAGAATGATTGAACCGTTGTCACTGCAATCTGCATCATTTGACTTACCTTATTGTCCCCCTTAGTTAAAAAAAAAAAAGAGAGGTGCTTTTTCTTTTTCTTCTTCCTCCTTGTCCTTCTTCCCTTCGACACACTTTCTTTTGGGTACACATGGATACGAATGTTTGTGGAGTCTGGTTATATGCTGCATGCGATCAGTATCCCAATCATCTTAAATTGAGTCTGATCTTATTTGTGTTTATATATGTTGATGAACTTCAGGTTAATGTTGCATATCAAACCGGTATGATCTTCTCGGTCATTGACAGTCGAATGGGCTGTTATCCCTCTGAATGCGTGGAAAGGTTTGTAAATTTAGCCCTGAACTGTTGCCAAGAAGAAACCAATGCAAGACCTTCAATGGCAGAGGTGGTCCGGGAACTTGAAGATATATGGTTCATGATGCCTGAGTCTGACAGCAAAACGGAAGAATCAGTAGACACCGAGTCTGGAAATATTGTAACTCCACCATCATCATCTGTGATGAAGAATCCTTATCTCTCAACTGATGTCTCTGGTAGTGACCTTGTTAGTGACGTAATTCCCTCCATAAGACCTAGATGAAGAAATACTATGAGACCCAAAAAAAAATAGGAGTTGCTGACTTCTAATACAAACTATAGTTTTGTTAGATAATTAGAACTTACATGTCCCTTGTTGAGGATGTAGATTCGAGTTTGTTGGCTGTTGGTTCTTATCATATAGTAACTAATAAAAACATAAAATATTTGTATAGTTTTTTTTTTTTATTATAAAAAAATAATATGTACTAGTAACAAAGTTGTAAGATATTGTGTTGTTTTAACATGAAATACTATTGTACATATAAATATTATCAATTTAGTGTATTAATTTGAATAAAATTAGTCAAGTGATTAAAAAGAAATGAAAGAAAAAAAAAATTAAAAGGAAAGCAAAATATTTATTTCTATTTAAATGAGTAGAAATTCGTTAATATTTTAAAATTTATCCTATTTCTGTTTATAACAAAAAATAATAATTAATTATAAAAAGTTGATAACACCTCTTGATAATAAAATAATTACATATGTAAAAATAAAGAATGAAATTATAATTATTTAAAATTAATAAAAATTTTGAGAATGAAAAATTCTAAGTGTACAAATGTGACTGTTATGATTTTTTAATACAATAAAATATTATTTGATTTTTAAAAAAAATGTAAATAATTGTTAATGAGAATTTTATGATTTGCAGAGCATTCCAGTAAATAAATTTATAAAATATACAATTTATATATATATGTTAAGAATTTCAATAATTATGTAAATTTAGTAATGAAATTTATCTTTTAGCGCCAAAAGTGGAAATCGGACCGGGTTTATTAAAGTTTTAGAAATTGGACCGGGTCGTCTTTTAGAAGGGCCTAGAACTTACAACTTCAAAATTTATGGGCCCATCAACAAAACGCACACGCAATCGCATACGCGCAAACGTTTTAGGGTTTCCCGTCTATATATACGCCAGCCTCTCTGGCCATTTCTCCTCATTTAGGGTTTGTTTACAGAGTCTCCGGTTCAGAAGAACGCGGCGTCATGGGACGAAGTAAGTTTTATGAATGCAATTCCTGCTTGCTTCTATCATTCTATCTGTTTTGTTTGGATGATCTTTCATATGTTTCTTACTCTTGTGTTATCTCATGGAGCGAAATGACGAATCTCGAGCTAATGCATTTTTGTTAACATATTTTTGTGATTTGAATCGTTTGTTAAGGGTCCAAACTATTTCAGGTTTTATTGTTATGATTATTATGATTATTATTGTTATTATCATTGTGCGTACCTTTTCTCTTATGTTTGATGTCCGAATGGGAGTTTAACCCTGGAAAGCTCCATGCCTTTTACCAACTTTAATTGGGATACGCTTTGACGACTTATGAACCTTTTTGCTTCTGAGATATAAGAAGTCCTTTGAATTGATATGGAAGTGTCTATAACTGGCTGATGACTTCATCCTTTCATTAAATTTTATATCTAAACGGTTGTCGTGGTATTTGTAGGACCTGCAAGGTGCTATCGCCAAATTAAGAATAAGCCCTACCCCAAATCGCGGTACTGTCGCGGTGTTCCTGATCCCAAGATCAGGATCTATGATGTGGGTATGAAGAAGAAGGGTGTGGACGAATTCCCTTTCTGTGTTCATTTGGTTTCATGGGAGAAGGAAAACGTGTCCAGTGAAGCCCTCGAGGCCGCACGTATTGCCTGCAACAAGTACATGGCCAAGTATGCTGGAAAGGATGCCTTCCATTTGAGGGTCCGAGTCCATCCTTTCCATGTTCTGCGTATCAACAAAATGTTGTCTTGTGCTGGGGCTGACAGGCTCCAGACTGGCATGAGGGGGGCTTTTGGCAAGCCACAGGGAACTTGTGCCAGGGTTGCTATTGGCCAGGTTCTTCTGTCTGTTCGCTGCAAGGATAGTAACAGCCACCACGCTCAGGAGGCACTTCGCCGTGCAAAGTTCAAATTTCCTGGTCGTCAAAAGATTATTGTCAGCAGGAAGTGGTATGTTGACATGTTTATATGTTCGTGTGAATATGTTCAAAGTATTAGAAGATTGTTAATTTAATGTGTCACTTTGCATTTCCTGACATAGAAATTTTTGTGGGTTAAGAAATATAACTTAGGTGGTGTTTCTATAACTTGTATGTTTTTGGACTTTGAAACTATTGTTTTTAATATCGATGTCTAAAGGCTATAAAGTTAGGACGCATAATTAATGGTTACAGTAATTGATGTTATGAGCTTGTTCTTAATGTAATATTCTCCTGTAACATTCTGCTGTGCAAAGTTAGAGTTTCATGGTGTCCAAAAGATTGTCATCAGCTGGAAGTGGTCTGTTGATACACCTATATGCATGTATGGATATGCTCAAGATGATAAAAGATTGTTAATTTAATGTGTGTTACTGTGTTTTTTTTGACATTGAAATTTTTATGGGTTAAGAAATATAACTTAGGTGGAGTTTCTGTAAGTAGAATGTTTCTGAACTTTGAAACTATTGTTTTTAAAATCAATATCTAAAGGCTAGAAAGTTGGGACGGATAATTAATGGTTTCATTAATCTATGTTTTGAGCTTGTTCTTAATGTAACATTCTCCTGTCTTTTGTTTGTCTCTGCCATGAATGATATCTCTTAATTTTTCTCTATAAATAGGTAATTTGTCTGGTTAGTTTCCTTAGAATGAGAGAGTGTTTTCCCTTTGCCTAGTACTAGTTTTATGTTAGTTGATGATAATGGCTGTGTTGGATGGTTTCACTCTAATTCCTTTTTCTTAATTTTCCTTTTCATTTTGTTCTCCTGATTATAAGAAAAGTAATTTGTTCATACACAAGTTTGTATGTTGAATCTGTTATCTAAGTCTAGTATTGGTGAAGGTCACCATTTCTTTCCAAGTTCTTGTCTCATGATGATGATAAATGTTTATTTGTTTTCAGGGGATTTACCAAATTCAGCCGCTCTGATTATTTGAAATATAAGTCAGGGAACAGGATTGTCCCCGATGGTGTTAATGCTAAGGTTTGTATTTCATAGTTCAACTTTGTGTTTTGTAATTTACTTAAAGCAATTGATCAGCATTTTTGCTTTGGCTGATGGGCGAGTTTTGTTTTCACTTTCTTGATTTAGCAGTTTGAACAACCAGGACTAACTATATAAAGTTGTTTATGCAGCTTCTTGGATGCCATGGACCCTTGGCAAATCGTGAACCTGGAAGGGCATTTTTGCCAGCTACAGCTTAAATGTGATGGATCAGAATCATAGATGTTATAGTCATCTGTAGCCTTGGAAGGATTTATTTTGTTGATCAGCGTTTTTTGTTTTGTGTTTGAGAACTACCTATCACCCAAGTCATTGAATACTAGTACTACATCTGTTAAGAGATTTTTCTGAATTGTTAATTTTTCGTTCTTAATTCTTATGGTTTTGAGTAACTATGTGGTATCTTTTAAATTTATGTTTATGCTTTTATTTGAGCTCCTGATTCCAAAGTGTCCGCCCATAGTCGTCTGAGTTACAGTAAATTTCATGGATTGCTGCTTCATCCCGAAAAATGAATGGGCTATTGATATTTAGGTTATATTTTCGTAATCTTAATTCCTGGATTGAAGGTTCTATTTTGATCACTGCAGGACTGATAATCTGAAACATATTTCTGAAAGTTGCTTGATAATAATAATACAAGGATTGCATATTAGCCCTCGTGTATGCATATTTCTAACAAACCACTTGAATTGCCAAAGCATCCTAACTATTTTGAGACCTGGTCTTTCAGGTCGAGTATTCTTATCATTGAAGAGTGTGTAGTTTTATTTTTTTCTATCCAGGAGCAGGGTTGTCTTAAGCACATTTTCATAGTTCTGATTTTTGACTAAATTGTTTATTAATAGTCAGAAAAACAATACAAATCCGTAGAAACTATATTTCCTAGTCAATTAACAGAGCTGTTTGGATTGTTCAATGGTTGTAATAAACTTTTTACGGGATAAACAAAGAAATTTTAGTCATCACTAAATCAGTTGATGATAATCATGGAAAGCATAAAACAATAGTTTCAAGAAAAGTAATATTATCTTTAATTCTCTTGAATTTACGATCTTGCAGCAGTCAAAAACTAAAAACTTCTACATATAATTGTTCCTGAAGAACGAGTTTCAATATAATTTCTGTCGTTGAGAGAGAGAGAATGCCTTCTTCAAGGTTTAACAATTTCCAACTGTGGTTGCTATTAAATATTTGGGGAAGGCCCTGCCAGAGACTAATACAACGTACTTTCTTCATTTCTATGATCTTTTTTGTAAATATCGGGGAGCTGGTTTTCTTCTGGGCTTAAAAGCAACAGTAGTATTCTTGCCCAGACCTAATCCTTTCGTAGGTGAGTCACTGCCATTTTCAGGAACGGATTCTTTCTTTTCCTTTAGATCATCAATCAACAATTCTCCTTCAGTTACTTCTACATTTCTTCGTTTGCACTTTTGATTCTTTTTAAGGATTGTAGGTTGCTCTGCCTTCTCTGTCTGATCCGACTCCAAGTCAGGTTTTATGGCCGGCATCTTTCTCTTTCTGGCATGAGTGGCCGGTTCTTGATCAGTGCTGCTAAGTGGGACAATTGTGGTATGTTGTTGACTTGAAAGCAACGATACTCTAAATATGTAAATCTGCAGTGATGTCACACATCTAGTTATCTGGTTTGTTCAAGTTTTGAGCAAGTGAAGAACACAAGACAAGATTAGCATAAAGGTTCACTGTAAACTAGATCACATGAGTGAACTCAGGAAATGGCAGAGAAACAAATCGAGTAAACCGTTGTAACTTTGATTATATTAAAGTTGTATGTAAACGGTGGGTGAATGCTTTTACCTTTACACAAGTAACATTACTGGCGTAGACATACCTTAAATCTGTTTGATTCAATCAATTCAAACACCAGTCCGTCACCATCGTCTAACTTATGTTCCAAAGCAAAGGCCCTCCAGCCACCACTAAGCCCGGTCCTTCTACCAATGTAGATAGCATCAAATTCTTTGCCATCTTCATCCTCTAATACCATATCCACTGTTGATTTTGGAAGAAAATCCACGCAGAACTTTGTTGGTAGTCCCTTGCAATTATAACACATCAAGTATCCTCTCTATCAGAGAATTAAGCCAGAATTTGCAGTGAACTTAACCAAGAAAAAGAATCGAAGTGATACAAGAAGAGTTGAAGACAGAAGAGAAAATGGAAATAGCAGAGAGAAACAATATAGAGAATTTAGAAAGAGAAATATATATTTAACAAAGAGAGAGAAAAGTAGAAAAGAAAGGAGAAAGCAGAGATAATTCTAATTTATCCAGATGATTCATTCCACCTTAATGGCCCTTGCATGTGACCAAGCCAAACTAACTACTCAACTAACTGGTTACCAGATATGAATACGTTTCCCCTAAAAGTCACACTGTCCTCAAGATGGACAATGAATTTATAGATCCTACTAGTCAAACTAGAAGCCGTTGTCCATTTCATGCGGCAGCAAGTTCTTATATGACTGCCATTATGCGTATAGGAGGATTACAAGTTATGTTGATGAGCATTTGTTTCACTTTGCTCAGTTCTTAATCTGATATTTTCTCCAAAGCACTAACTTGTTTGGCAACTTCTTCAAGTCTCTTTGACTCTTCAGCTCTTACGTTTCCAGAGACCAACATGGTCCCAGTACTATGACTCTCATACAAGTGATGCGGTAAGATTTGGAGGTACAAGAACAAAGGGAAACATTATAGAGAGAGAGAGAGAGAGAGAGAGAGAGAGATTACATTGAGAATCCAGAAAGAGAGAGATCAATTTAACAGAAGCATAGAGAAGAGACGGCAGAGAGGTTTCTGATTTCATTCACTAATGCCCTACAAGATGGTTAGTTTCTCTTTAATAGCCCTAGCCTGTACCTAAGCTAACTAACCACCTAATTGTTTCCCACATATCAGAGAGCATCTTAAGTTATGAAGTCCATATTCCTAAATGCACTTGTTTCCATGTAACTTACCAACCAAAAGCAGCTATAAACATGAGACCGAACCATTGATTTGGTAAAAGATGGATTTCCCGATTGGAGACTGCTTTTGAAATCGTCTGCAACCTTTAAAGCTTGAGCCCTCTCTTCAAAAGAAGCAGTTCTACACTCATCCAGGGGCCGGGCAATATAGCTGAAAAAACGTGAAAGAATTGCAGCTAACATCCACAGACGGCAAACCTAATTCTAATGCTTGAAAAAAAAAAAACAGTAAACTCCACCTTGCCCATGACGATGTACTTGATCTTGACCTCCGCGAACATGGAAGTTCTACGTCCAACTGAGGTGGAAGCAACAAAAAAAAATTACAAAATCAATTAGCAACAGGAGTTTTAACAACTCCCCACAAGAAAAGATCCACAGCGGTGCCTATTATTCATTAGACAATTTTACCACAATAACAAACAAGCATTTATCACTCTTGGTAAGCAGAAAATAGAACTAGTCAATCATCAGAAAGAAGAAAACCAAAACACCCGATAACATCACCTGTTATTTACATTTAAGTACCCAGTGGAGGGCATGGATACTTACATCCTCCCGATAAGAAGGAACGGGGTTTCGGGCACGGGAAGACCGCCTTGATTCCATGGCATAGACTGTCTTTTGTTTGGGTTTTGAAAGACGTTGCTGGAAAATGATACAAGAACATACAACCAAGATAAGTAAACTAATTCAGCATCTAAATGAACAAGACAGGAATCGCCAAGCTTTGGCATTTTTTCTTGTTGGGATAAATAAAATTATACCGGAGACTTCTTCTCCGGGTTAGAAAGCTGTTGCAAGCTCTTTGAAATCTTCGCAATTCCCAAATCCTGGAGTCAAATAAACAGCCCAAGTGAACAGCATATGTTCGTAAAGATAAATATGATAAAAGCCACAAGAGACTTGTCCTAACTGACCTCGAATCTTTTCCTATTTTCCTCCAGTCGTTGTTTCCGAATCTCTTCATAACTGTTGGTGATGCAGTTGTCTACCATATCTGGAGTATGGAGCGAACCAAGAGTGGCAAGAAGAAGAGAGAGGGATAGAATCGGTAAGAGGCAGAAAGACAGAATCCTTATGGTGAAGAAAGAGGAAGTCGGTTTCACTTTCAACTTATTGGCATGTTGTATGAAACCCACTTCGTGTATCTGTATATATATTTATATAAACCGCCGTAACTAATAGAGTAGGGAAGGAGAAAATCAATGCACAGAAATAGAATCAGAAACAAGTACCAGTAAGGTATGAAAAAATGATTTCTTACGCTACTAACAATAAGGGCCCCCCTAATCTAGTACAACAGATACAAGCAGGTAGGAGAAGCTGCAGCGGGGTGCAATTTCAAAAGCGATTACAGTGCAGAGTTTTGAAGGAATAGAAGAAAAAAGGAAACATTGTTGGGACGAAGAAGAATGGGTACTCACCTCTAATGAAGTAGCAACTGGCAAAGCTTCCCCACGACAGGAGATGGCGCCCTTTAGAATTTCGAATTTCTTCCTCGATGCGCAGCTGACTGCCGAGCTCATCATGGTACGACACCGTTTGATTTATTTATTTATTTATTTTACCAAGGATAAATATGCTCATTAGCAATTGAGGATTTTTACTTTCAATTTAATTTAAATGATTTAGTTGAGCATCAAGCCATCGTATTTTTGGGTAAATAAATCCTTATTCATGGAGTAAATTGCATTTTCCCAGTAAATAATTGTTGTTAATTAATAGGTTAATAATCAAAGAGTATTTTTTGTAATAAAATAAAATCAAAAAATATTTTTTATTACATTTTAAATTAAGAATACATTAAATCACCCATCTTTTGTACGGCTAAATACAAAGACATGATAAAAGGATGCACCAAATCTTTACCTGAATTTACGCCAGAAATTACCGGGTCTCTTTATTTCCAGCAACACAACATCTAGTTTATCTATAAATGGAAAGATCAAACAAATCTTTCCTGACCAGCAGTTTAATATTCCAGAACATAACTCTCTGCCTTGTCTCAGTTTAATATTTCAGTATCAGAAATCTTAAAACTTATAATGCTTGATCCTCCTAACAAGACAACAAAGCTTTCTAATCCTGTTGGTAATGGAATTGCAATCCATTTGAAAATGTTGTATCAAACCCAATGGTGAATAAATAACACATTTGGAACTCAAAATATTTTGTAATTTGCGAGGCAACTAGTTACAGGCCAATTCCGAGCACGGGCCAGATTATGAATCAACAACTGCTTTTACAATTCACTGTTGTGTAATCCAAAGTCACTGACTTTAGACATCAACTTTCAACTTCGGGCATGAAAATGATAAAACACAGACATCTGACCATCAAATCTCGGATAAACCCACAATAGTTTAAACCAAGATTAGCAACAAATTTAAATTTCTTTTGTCCTACGGAAGAAACAGTATCAATATTTTGATGATCACAAGTTTAGTTGATCAAGTAACACAGATTATTTGCATGTAGAAGAAAGAAAAATATAAACTCCAAAACAAAAATAGACAGCTCTTGGCTACAAGGCATTGCCTTAATATCGATGAGCCAACTTCTCCTTTTCCTTGTAGTTCTGGACATACCTGCAGCAATTAGAAGACAAAAACAGTCAGAGAGAGAAGTTTATCTTAAATCATCATTGAGACTCTTGTAAGGACAAGTAATAAATGATAGCAGATGAATCTTCAAAATCTCTTATTACTGATTTGGTCTACTTCAAGTCCTATCCCATTAAAATTTAATCAGTAATGTTATGTGTAAAATGGATACATGTTCTAGTAAAAAAATAGTAATCAAACTGAACCAAATGATGCATTAATGATTTTTCAGTTTTGCACAGTCATGAATCATCCGCCAGTTTCCTTCAATCAAACTCCAAAGAAACCTACATTTCCCCTCTTTCACTTGAATTAAAGGCTAAAGTTTGATACCACTGGATCCATTAAAAAAACTGAGATGACAGTTCAATAATTTGCTTTCTTTTTACTTGATAGCTCAAATTTGGTTAGTGTCAACCTAAAAATTTATATGATTTCCCACTGAGATATCAAAAAAGTCATAAACTTAATCATAGACTGTTCTAGAAAAGAGAATTAATAAAAGACATAAAAAATAGTAATCTGTTTACAGGTTCTATAGTTGGTGAAAAATGCAATAACCATCAAGCAACTGTCTCATTCAGGCAACAAGCTTCAGGAGAGATGGTATGCTTTGCCTCTTTTTGGGGCACACAGGTTTAGGTAATTCCTTTATCCATGCTTCCACGAAATTGAAATGCTATTTGTGTTGACACAATTTGTTTTCCTTTTGGTTTTTTTTCCTCTCTTTCTAAACCGCAGTTTTGTTTTCTATTTTTGACAAACTTTGTTCATTAAAAAGAAAAGAAGTATTCTGCCAGTGCTCCTGAAATTTTGCTACTTCATTTCCTGTTCACATGGCATCCGTAAAACAACAGTTACTCAGACCCATGTATATGCAAGGAGTGGATGTGAAATTGCAGCTATATTAAGATGTACAAGTAAAACCTTCCTATGACATTAGGATATACAAGGAAAACCCTCATGTTGGAAATCACTTGCTTAACAAGCAGCCGCATGAAAATTGATCGTCTTGGCATCCTCTCTTTTTCACAATCTTCTTAACAAGCAGGAAACAGGAAAATGAAGACATAGAGGAAAAGTCCTATAGATTACATATATAAAACTGCTACTCAGCACCATTTTTATTTTCAAACAAAAATTTTCCTATAACCAATAGAACATAAAGCAGTAAAAAAATTTCCTATAATCAATACAACATAAAGCAATAAACAGTCAAGGGCGGATAGTATAGATCGAATCGGAGAAAAACCAAAACGAGGGTTTAGAGCTCTAGATCCGTAAGAAAAATACGAACCAATAATCAGACAAGAAAGAAACTAAAAACGAAAATTTATCGGAAAAGAAGCAAAAAAGAAAGTCTTACGTGTATGTGCCGATAAGGGGACCAAGAAGGAGAGTGGCGCTAATCCAGTTGTCAGAGACCTTGTGGCTGATCTTACTGGGAAGATCCTTCCAAAGGCCGGGCATCACCTTCTGCTGGAAAGGAGACAGAGCGTACACCACGGCCTTCATCCTCACCGGCTGCTTCCCCATCTTGGATTTTACTGACTTTGATTGCCTTTCTTCTTCTTCTTCTTCTTTTTCTTCTTCTTCGAGTTCCCCCTCGCGTTGTTTCTGGAACCAAACCCTCGTGTCTAATTCGTCAAAGTTCAATATATTGGGCTCTCCATTCACTTAGGCCAGCCATCCAGCCCAATTCCCATAAGTTAAAATCATAAAATTTTATATAAATATATCAAATAGCATTAATAAAATAATTAAAAATAAGAACTTGTAATATTTTATTATGAATTCATAAAAAAAAAAAAAGTAAAAGAAAATTTTATTTAAAGATAGTAATATTTTTTCATAAGTATAAAATACTTGAATTTTAATGAAATTTATCGTTTTATAAGATCATTTTTACATATTTTGTAAATTTTTTAGTTAGTAGTTCGATTAGAATATAAAATTATTTTCATTAATAATAAAGTATGTAATATGAATACTTATTTATTTTTTGAAAACACGGTCCTTATCAAATTTAATTCTACTATTACTTAGGTTGATTTTGTTCTCAATTTTTAAAATTTTGTCCTATTTATTCATCACCAACTTGTCTTTCTTCGTATTGATAATATAATATAATCACAATGGGTGATGATTATACTTATATTTTTTTTAAAATTATAATAATATTTTGATTAATGAAGATCTTGGTTCCCTTATTTATTTTTTAAAACTTAAAGTTGTGTTTAATAATTATTAGTATTCTCTTTTAAACCAACTATATTTTTGATTTGCTTTCTCTTGTGGGTACCATAATCAACAAAAGTCTCTTTACTCCCTTATAGCCCTATTAATTATCCTACCCTATAAGTGTGACTCGGAGCCTTGTATCTTTTATTGTAATTCGATGTGATATCGTATTATTAAATTAATTTAAGATTTCGTTATATTTATGTCACTCTTCTACAAATTTTAAATTATTTAAGTACATTAAATAAATTTTTTTTTAATATAGTCTCTATTAATGATATTTACTTATTATAGTGTTGATTGGGTAAAACATTATACTATTACTCTATAACTATTGACACAATAAAAAATAAGCTATATAGTTTGCTCTAATATAAAATTTAATTATTCTAAATAACAAATATCATTTCTGTATTACTTTGACAATTTGGGGGAGTACCTGACTACTATTACATTGTGTTTAGTTGAAACAAGTTTTATACTTATTCAATTACTAAATTTTAGTTATTTGCTATATACACGATAATTATAATTTGTACATCTAATGCATAAATAAATTAATTTCTTTTTTATCTTCATTTTTATAAGCATTGATTTTGCATTGTCACATGCCAATGAACAAATCACATAAACAGTTAATTTTGAATTGGATATGAGATTTTGAAATTAATTGTTACATTCGTTCGAATTAAATGACATTTCAATTGTGTTTTTATTCTTATTTTATAAAATTAAAATTTAAATGAGACTTAATATTATTATATAATTCTTGATTGTTCTAATAAATTATTTCGTAAATAAATAACAACTTATAGCACAGTAAATAAAAACCAATAATACAAATTATTAATCGTTAACATCAAGTATCAGATAATGAAAATATCACATACATAATGCACAGACACAATAAGCATTGTGACGAACACAATCAACTCAAAATATGTCTGGCAGAAAGACAAAGATCAGCCCTTTCATCCAGCAGATTCCCGCTGGGAACGAACACAAGATGCCGACTTGGAATTAGTCATTCAAACCCCTCCAATTGACATATATTTCATTTCACTACCAACAAAGAGTTTTTATGTTCCCACAAAGAAAAGATCAAAGGTTGATTACAGAACAAATTTAGAATAACCCCTACTTTTACTACTGCAACCAACTACATTCACAAAAGCTTGTAATAAATGAATTTATCTTTAGTCTCGTGTTAACACTCATGCAACTCAATCGAAGCTCATCGTGCCATGTTACCTACCTGGCCTCTCTTTATAGCTGTACAGATTACAAAGAGCTGATAAATAGCTAATAGTCATCTGGAAATGCATATCATTATTGACCTGTTTTGGCACGCTTCATCCCGATGGAATTAAAAGGAGATATGCTCCCACTTGGTCCCGGGCTCTCCTCTCTTATATTGGAGTTGAGCATAGCTAGTTCTCTCAACTGCTGCCTCTTGTATATGTCCTGTGATTCATCCTGCAATTCGAAAGATGGAAAATCATGAGTACCAGTGGCCATCAGGTATGGGAAAATATTGATAGATTGAGCATGTAATTGAAACAAATATCCTCTGAAAGCTTAGAATCATGAATGATAATGAGGAAAAATCAATATGGTAGAATCAATACCACAGGCTTGAGCAATTCTCCGATGATTTCCTGAGCTTGTCGCAATCGAATATCAACGATATCGACTGGGAATTCAGCCTCAATTAAGATGTGGAGCGGTTCACTCAGATGCTCATAGCCTGGGCGTCCCATCAAAGATTCCTCCTTGAGAAACAAATAAGGGTGAACGCAACCAAAATTGTCAGGGAGGCAATAACATATTACAGCAATATGGAACAAAGATTTGATACTCAAACATACTGCAAAATTTGAATGAGAAAAGCATGTTTTGCAATTGAAATCCCCAATCACTTCCATGTTAATAGTTAATTCAACATGTTCTTGGATTGAGCATATTCAGTCAACATATGGGACAATAACTCAAAACTTCTTACCTTTTCCGAGTCTTTTATTGAACCTTTTCCTCTAATGTAGATACGACACCCTGTAGTAGCTTCCACCCTCTTCAGTGAGTTGCCTCTGGGTCCTAGGAGCCGACCAACAAAATTGAACTAAAAGTTCCAGAGCAAAACATGAAAATTTAGTTCTTCTAAGTTCTACACGAATAACAAAACTTGAAATAGCATTTTTTTGCTAAAGATAAAATTATAGAGAAACTAGAAACTCAATTCAAACTAAGCAAATCAACCTAAAGTTACACATAAAGCTCACATTTGGGAAAGTATCCACAGGAATCTCAAGCCGCAGTATTTTCTTCATGACATGTGAACTTGGACTCAGCGGTGCTGCTTGCCAATCCATGGTCAAGCCCTGTTGTCCTCCTACTCTCTGTTACACAATGAATTTATGGTCTTACTAGCATGAGCACCAGAGAGCATCTTTACAGAAGAACACCAATAAAAGAGAAGGGAAATGAAACACATATTCAACAGAGTAAAATGAGTAAAGGAGATAATGCAAACCTCTTTTGAACCTAAACATATCTATGTTAAGTGTCTCAATGTGCGAAATACAAAGCAAGTTAAAACAAAGGGGAAGTAGAACACATGAATGGGGACAAAAACATGATTGTCCTCATAAAGCTGCAATAGATCCAAATTTCTTGAGGGCACAATTTATAATATAATGGAAAATACATTGTTAGGTTTCCTAGGAAAATTAACTAAACTTTTTCCATCTTCACGTCTGGATCTATTTTGATCAATCTCAATGACAGGCCAAATAACCTGCAGTGAACTTTATATTAACATGGAAAGATCCAGATTAAAGACTAAATATAAATGGGTAAGTAGCCTCTCCATACCACCCAGGCAACCCAACTCCTTATGAGGAAAAAAAAAAAATCACCCATCAGTCTCAGCCAAAATTGTGAACTCTATAATGGCAAAATATATTTATTTCCAGTTACAATCAAGATTCCAATTTTCAAGATCAGTAGAATGCTACATTTAGTTTCAGATATTACATTTGAAGAACCATTCTCCAGTACATCTATCAGTTCTTTGAACTTTGGCTACCTCACTTTAACATTTGGTGGTTAAGATGGAGCTTTGTGCCATAACTTGGTTCAAAGTCATGGCACCTGAGGACATTTATGGAGTCTATTAGCAGGTATACTCTGATCTATGAACGCAACCTGGAGCACAAAATTTCAATAAAATCAAGTGTAAGCCTATTCAATATTTGAGCTGCTTCTTGAACCCCATTCAATGGCCAAGCTTTTAGCCTTTGTCAATGGCTGTAGATGGCATTGAATACAGATTATAGTGTCAACCCCTCTTCTGACAGGCATCTCTACGCAGTGCGCAGGAATAGTTCATCCGCACTTGTAAGCATAAATCTTCCAGGGAAAGCATTGTCAAAACAAGAATGGCATGCAGATTAAGATACATACAAAAGTGAAATTCAGATATGGAATGTGCATAGACATAATTACCTCACGTAGCAGGCCATTCCAGCCATTGAAGCTCAGTCCTCGATTAATTGACATCATTTCTGAGGAGATCATCGGGCCAGGAGTAGGACTTCCACGCTGCAATCGGTCTAAATCACAAAACCCTTGAGGACTCATTGCAGATACCCGGAGGATTTCTGAACAAAAATTTCTCCATCAGTACTGTCACATAAAATTGGTGCATACACTACACAGGGCATACATGAAGTTGTAAAATTACTAGTGACGTAATAGAAGGATACAACTTGAAGAAATCAACTTGTACCATGTGTTCAATGAGGTTGAATTTATATCTTATACCTACTCTTTAGCGGGCGTCAAAGACATCCAACCAAAGTCGTTTGGGTTGAAAATTGGCAAGACATATGCGAATTGATATCAACTGCCATTGTCAGGCTTAATATCTGTTTCAGAAGAATGAAACATGACCTCTAGTTGCCAACTTGCCATATCCTAATATTGTTTGGTGTTTTTCTCTTTATCTTCAATTCATTTCCCAAAATTCATTAATAGAAACCATTTATAGTTCTCATTGAATAATTCAAA
>NW_019014690.1:3336033-3358611 GCF_000150535.2 Carica papaya | reverse complement strand
ACCCAGATCATCAAAAGCTACCTGATGGGAAGTTCCAGTTAAGGGTTTAACTTGTGGTGTGTAGAGCTGACGGTCGGAAGAAATATCTAGCAGGTGAGTAGGTAAACCTTAAATAACAGTTACGGACGTTGAGTCAGATATACATATACATATATATATATATATAGATATATATCGTTTGTTAAAAAGGTTTGAAAAAATGCAGGGAGTTTGATGGGAAAGAAATTGATGATAATAATTGAGGTGAGGGTGAAACGTGGTTGGTTGGTTTCAATGAATTGTCACCCGAAGAATGATCGTCAATTCATTATTGCCAACCATATAATGCTGATCACAGTTCTGGTCCCATATGATGTTGCTGCTTTGAAATCACATCAATGATCAAAATCTATTTTTGAATAATTTTATAATTTCTGCAACAACGGGTTGATCCTAATAAAATAAAGTAATTGAGATTCACGTGGAGGAAAAAATAATAATAATAATAACTAGTGGGATAAAGCTTTGTTATAATCACTCTGTTTCCCCAGTGGACTCACGGCTCTCTTTCATTCTCCTCCTCCATAAACTTGCACGGCAGTTTATACTTCCAGTGTCTTGAAGCCTGTTTTAACCTATATATGAATTTACGTAACTTACAAATCAGCTTTATATTACAAGAAACCTTCCTCTTTCCTTCAGTAGCTGAGTGGTAAATTCATGTAAACCTCCTCAAAGGGATCACAATTAAAGAAATCATTACCATCCAGTAAAGTAAAAGATCGAAACTAGAAAAACCAAGTTAAGACAGAGGATCTTCTAACTGAATATTTATAGATTCTTGATTATGGAATAGAAAAACATTTTCTTAAAAAAAATCAATCCCTGCAAATTCACATGCTATGAATGTATATTTTTGTCAAGAACCGTGTATCTTCTGTAGGGGTTATCATGATTTTATTACACATGCATTCTCAAATTCTGTTTCATTCATGTAAGGTTTAATTTGAATTTCCATGGTCATATGCTTGAAATGTTAACAGTATGGTTTTAGGTTTGGGTGAGAACATGTCCATTATGCAGGGCTTTGGTCAAATTAATAGGCATCAACTTGTACTGTGAGGCTTTCCCAAATAAAAAAAAAAAAAAAAAGTCATACAGTAATGTTCCATTAGCTTGTTTTTCCAGTTATTTTGAAAGACATTCTACTTCCCCAACATACAAGATTATCAGGAGCCTTTGACATGTACTCCAGTGAGGATTAGGTAAGAAAATCCAGAAGGTTTACAGAAGATAACCCAGAGTGAAAGAATAGAGAGATACAAAAGAGAATTAAGAAAGAAGATACGGAGAAAATTCTGCAAATTCACTAAGAACCGTTGAATTTTGATAGATTCGAATTTAGTAGACTTCATATGCATGAGGACCACGCTACAACTCCCACATATCCTTCCACGTGAAATTTTTGAAAAAAATATATATATATATATATAATGAAATCTTATCAAAACAGCTATAGCAGAATGGAAATGGACTAACTAAATTGCAGTATGGTAACCATTTATTTTCATACGTTCTCTGTCAAACCTGGACAACCAGCCACATCATATTCCCTTTGCTTGGCGCTCATAGACCAAAAGAGGCTTGGATCCCTTGCTCCCGATATCATCTACTCAGTTTTTCTCGTGAGTTATGACAAAGATCTTCCAGGTTGAAACTATAAGGCATTTCATATTCCAATCCTTTTACATATGTTCATATCCTCTAATAAAATGAATAAATAATGCAATAAAATTATTGTTCTATTAGCTAAGATCATATTGAAAATCCCAAATAACAAACTGAGCAAGTATTTTTATCCTGATCATCAACACTGCTTCACAAACTATAGAAGAGAGTAAAGAGCAACAAGAATCGGCCAGATAAATTACAGTTTCAAACATCATATTCTATCGGGACAGTGAAACAAATAAATAAATGAACTTTCGTCTCTATGGCTATCATATTGACATACATAATAAGAAAAAAGTAAACCTAATCAGGTGTAATATTATATGTCTACTTAATCAGGTGTAATATTATATGTCTACTTAATCAGGTATAATATTATATGTCTAAATGACGAACCCAAGGGCTTCAAATACACAATGGAAGATACAAGTAGTGCCATATCAGCCAAGGAGACCTTTGCCCAAAAAACAATACCCCAAAAAATAAAGGACAATACCGTATATTGCAACAAACATTTGGTGGTGGTAAGGCATGATATGGTATAATGCCACTCAAACAGAAGGATCCGGATGTTTTTTTGCATCCTGTGCACTCATTCCTGGAAGATACAAACTTGGTTTAGCAGAATTTTGAGAAACTTCAGCAGGTTCGGGAAAAACCAAGGGATGAGGAGAGGCCTCTGGGGTTGCTAGAAAACCTCTGTCGTTTGACACTTCAGGAGGTAGTGAAGAGGACAGGGATAGAGATGTAGTTGGAATTAAGTGTGGATTAGAAACCGTGGATACCTTAATAGGGTAAACTTCAGTGACTTCTTCAGTGCCCTCATCCAAGTATACAACATCCTGCATCGTGAGCTGGTGGAATTCAACAACCTCTCTTAGGAAGCGATTCTCACGTGCATAGATTGAATTCTCATGTGCCAATCGGGCCTTCTCTGCTAAGAGTGTTTCCAGTTGAAGCCGTATCTGAAATAGAAACTAGGGAATCAGAATATATAATTGGTGGAAGGGGGTAAGTTTCAAGGTGCTTCATTCGTCTTTCCAAAAAGACACGTAAAACTTGGTCAATGCAGTGATAATTACATAGAAGATTGCAGACTATCCAACAGGATGTCTTTTAGATTGTAAATCTCAGTCTAAAGATCCTTTTAATAGGGGATCAAAAAAGAATCCTGATTGGAATGAGAATTTGCACATTCCAAGCCACCCCACTACGGTGGGGCTTGGACTGGGGATTGAATAAAATAGATTTTGGGTTTTGGATATCTTAAGCTGCTGACCTGCCCCACATATATATACACTTAACGATGATATCTAGAAAATTTCAAATATTAAACATGTATATATATTTTCTGTTACGTTTTCATATTTATTTTTATATACTTATTTTTTCATAGAGACAACTAGGGAAAATGACAAGGGACAGAGAAGTGAGTTTCAGAACAATGTGGAGCAAAAAAATTTCCATCCTGAACTAGGGAGAGATCAATGACCAGTGAATACTAATTCATAGCACGGAGGCAGAGATGGAAAAACCAAACATCTATCCTGAACTCACTTAGTTTATTACCATAGCTAATGCCTAATCCTTGAAAAGAGAAAAACAATGTGAAAAAGAACTAGACATTTTTCATTCCCAGATTTTCTCCAGAACATTAGTAAAGGGACACAGTAAAAAACGGGTACTTGGGAGAAGGTAAGAAAGGAAAGAAATGCATACAAGATCATCATCTTCTTGGTGGTCTCCCCTATCACGACTCTCTCTGAGGATTTTATTTTCTTCCTCCAGCTGAGCACATCGCTGCTTCGAAAAAGCTAGATCAGCTTTCACAGTCTTTAACTCTCTCAGAAGGAGCTTTGCTTTGGCAGCCATAGCCATTGCAACCTGTTGCACAATAAATGACACAGATCATACGTCTAATCTTAAAGGATGAATTTATCATTTTAAAGGATCCTTATAAGAGACAATGACTTCCTTCTCCATCCAAAACTATCTTACTGGGATAAAAAATAACCTTAAATCTTGTTCCTTAGATCCTTGTACACATGTTTGTCTTGGCACTTCAACTAATGGAAAGCATAAATGTACATACTGGAATCAGACTTTCCCAGATGATATGATAAGAATAGAAGACCAAATGTGCAATATCCCTCTCTGTGTCAAAAATTTTACTAAGAGCAGTAATAATAAGAAAACTATGAGCAGGAAGATACAATTATTCATACTTCCATGGAAATATAAGTATTGTGAAAATGAAAAAAGATAACAACTGAGAAAGAACAGCTTTTAGGAGAAACTGCCAAATGTATTTAAAAATAAAATAGAGAAAGGTAAAGATATGCAACAATTTAAACCACAAGTGATAAAATTTAATGCAATATATCCTTGAAATAAGACAAATGATAATAATGCATACTAAACTTATGAGTATCTTTGCATTAAAGAATTATATGTCTTAACACCCATAAACTTGGAGCCTGACAAAGAATTCATCCAAAGTCCAGTTCAAGAAACTAAGAAGCTTGGTTTTAGGTCAGTCAGGAATTTCTAGTCAATCTTTAGGTGCTGAAAACTTCAAAACAGAATATAATACCAAACATGATAAGCCTACGACAAAGACAGACACAGTTGTCTTCGGGAACCATTGTTGTCTGTGTATTCAACAAGAAGCCATCTAGTAGAAAGGCTAGTAAGCTTTTAAAAGGGGGAGGTTGCAGGAGTAAAGAAAGCCCACACAAGCAAAGGCAAACATGCCTCCCCCATAAGAACCAACAAAATAAAGTTGCCACCTTACGTCGCGTGATGCCTTCAATTGGATTTCCAAATCAGTTTGCATCTGAGTTTGGCCTTGATTCTGCATTTGGGATTGTTTTCCTGCCTGATTCTGCGCCCGAGAGTTGCTAGATTTTTTCCTAATATGCTTACGGGTCCCTTCAATAATGCCCGCAGTCCTGTTTTCCACAATTGTGAGACCCTCCTGAAAAAGTTAAGCAAAGGAGTGTATTGACAGGTTACTGACCTGAATGAAGGCATGAGACAAAGATGAATAAAATCAGAAACTAAGAGTTTGCACATATGAAGAACAGAATGATCATGAAGAATTGCATGAAGAGAAATCAATATCATCATGGTGATTATGAAAATAATAAATCATTTCAATCCCTACTAAAAGCCCCCAGTTCTCTTGCCAAATATTGGAGGGAAAACAAAATTTAACACTTATACTGCCGAGGAAACCAGAAAAAAAGGAAAACTCTTGCTATTTTACCTCAACAGCAGTACCAATAGTGCCACCTATATAATTTATAGACGATGTGATTGCCTCTAGGCCCTTCTGCAATGTAGGATTATCTGCCCTGCGGTGACTATCTTTGTTTTTGTATGCATTCTGGAACTGCAAATAGGAAACAAAATAATATATAGGATTGCCTCTTAAAGGTATACAACTATCTGATAATGAAACAAAGCAACGAGTCTCCTTCTTTTGAAAAGCAAAATTCAATTCCCACCTCCGCCCCTGCTGTTGTGGATGGCATGGGTTTATTTGAATTTGATATTACAGGTGATTCAGATTGTTGGTTAGGGTTATCATCGTCCAAAATAGCTTTAGCTTTTCTAGCCAGCACACCCCAAAATCCTTGTTTGGGTTCATTCAAATTTTTCATGGAGGTATACTCGTGCGGCTTCGAATCCTACATTCGCAAGCACAACCTTAGAGCAAAACAACCCAAGAAACCAGATGTATATACAAAGGGAACACAACAAATTAGTAGAAAATTTATAAAGAAATTGAGCTAGAATGGACCTTGAGGGTAGTAGAGGGAGAAGGGAAGGTGGGAGGACGAGATGAGGAGTACGCGGAGGAGAAAGAGGAGTCTCTGTAAGCGGACGATGCTCTTATAGCTTTAGCCGCCAGCGAAGGCGAAGAAGATGAGGAAGAAGAAGAAGAACGCCCATCTTCATCGATAAAAACGTCACCCTCGAAATCTGCAGCTGATTGCTCCTCGAATCTGGATGTTAACCCTTGCTGCCTCCTCCTATACGCCATCTTTCCCACCACCAATTCACGTCGAAGCCCAAAATAACTCCTTTTTTTTTTTTTTTGTAATGAATTTCCCTGTTTCTCCCCTCTCGTTGGTTTCTCTATTGAATCAGTCGACAGGGACTGATGCTGGGGTGGGGTAACAAGGGGTTTAAGGGTACAACTTGGAGTTGATTCCCATTAATTTCTTCATCCTGGTTCTTGCTGCTAGAGCACTGGTTCCTTCCTCTCGATCTCCTGATCTGTGTCTCCAAAAGGGTGGTCAACGCTGCTACGTGAAAATCATTGAACTATGGTTTACACGGACAGACAGAAGTAGAACAGTAGGACATTTGGGGCTAGGAGAAAATGGGTTTCAACCTTCATGGACTTGTTCTTAAGCCCATGTCTGAAATAAAAAATTGATGCCATCCCAAAATAATGATAATAATAACAATAAAACATAAAGATGGACTTCATTCAATTTTAAGTGAATTTCATGTTAATTTTTATCTTATCCTACTTAATATTTTAAAAATTAGTTTTTACCATTACCACATGAAAGTTGAATAAAGTTTATTAACTTTACTAATGCTTTAAAAAATATTAAAAAATCTTTTATATCTACATATATTATATATTGTACTTCTATTTTATAAAAAAAAAAAATATTATAATTCTTAATCTATTTCTATTATCATTGTTATTATTTTTTTATTAATTATTAATCTTATTATTTTAATCAACATAATTATTATTTTTATTATTGGCGTCACTATTACAACTATCAATACCACGTTATAATTATCATGTGTTATTTTTTTTATAAAAAGTACTTATAATATTTTAATTACCTTCTTCTAGATATGAAATACAATATTATAAAACAAATAGGAGGATAATCATCTTACTAAAGAAAGGGGTCTAAGAAAAAGAGATTTATTCTAACAAATAAAGACATAAATAACTTATAAATTTTCTTATTAAGATATAAAAGATATAATTACATAAAAATATAATTAAAAATATTGTTAAAAAAATTTTATTTAAATTAATAACATCCGCATATCACAACTTAAAATATAAAAAATTTGAAAAAAAAAAAACAAAACAAAACAAACTTAAACACTATTTGTGCATCATTTTCAACATGGCAATCGGGGTAACTATCTTCAAACCATAAATCAAAGTCCGTAATTTTTAATACCTTTATCACAGCACAAATTTTAAACTTTTATTGCACATGTAAAAATCATTATGACAATAAATACGTAAATTAGTGCAATTTGAATTAAGGAATCAAGCAATAATACTTAACTTTGAAGTCAACTTGCAATTTAATAAGGTTAGTTAACTCACATAATTTTCGTTGAATATAAACTAACGTAACACGAGACTCAATTTGTCTAATTAAGTGACACAATTATATTTTATAGACTATATTTTTTGAAAAATCATTATAAATTTTTTTTTTTGAATTTTTGTGTTGCATGATTTAGATAAAAAATAATCATTCATTAAATTTTGTAAAGTAGATCTTCTTAGTATAAGAGAATTGAAATACAAAAAATAGTCATGATAAAAATAACGTTAAAATAGATGATATTCGAATAAAAAAGATATCAAATCTAATAAAAATAATATCTTATACAGTAAGTAAAACCTTAATCAAAAAATATATTATACAATATCCAATCAAGTATTTAACTTTATGTGATATTAAGCTAATTTACAGTTTTTCTAATAAATTAACGTAATTATTATTACTGAATACAAATTATCTAGTATATATATCATATTTGACCACACCATATGGTAATGGGTTCAACTATGGTAATCCTTTTAAAATAGTAAATATAATAAAATTTAGAAAAATATACTTAGGAGTTTAGAAAATTCTCCTTCAGCAGGTAGGTATGACAATTTGTTAGAATATGATAAGTCTTATAATAATATTTACATTTCACAGTAGAAAAACTACATAAATATTGACTCATACAATATTTTATTATTTAAAAAAATCATAATAAATTTAAGCTTGACTTTTTGTAATTTGAAAAATTTTAATTTAACACACTATAGTTTTTTTCTTCATTAATTCATAGTTTAGATGTCATTGAAATTAGCTAACTAACCTCTTCAAAGAATGCTTCTTTTTATTCTCTTTGCTTTTCTATGATAATGAAATAATAAGTTTTAACTAATGTTTTGAATTACGAGATAATAAATTATTTAGAAAAATACAAAATCTCAAACCGTCAAAAATTTAAACTAATTTTTTTTTATAAAAAATTACGAGAGATAATTTATTAAAATAGAGTTTTAAGTTATAATCCTAGTAAAAACTTTTCAATCGAAGGGCAATAATAGCTAAAAATATAAACAGTAAAAATATAAACTTAAAGTTCATAATTAACTCTTAAAAGGGAAAAGGAAGAACGTAAATGGACGTGTATGAGATATAAGTTGGAGGATTAGAAGATTTGAAGTTATTTTTCATATAAAATATGTTTTGAAGAATTATTATATCATCTAAATGTCTTAAGTTTATAAGATTTTTGATTTGGAATGGGAGCGGTGGGTGGGGGGCTATCCCGCCTCTTTCTCAGACAAACAAACATGGGGCAGCTCTATCAACAGGCTCAAACTCTATTATTTTGATGTGTGTATGTACATATACAAACACACACACACACTCATTTCTCTATATCTATTCTATATACTTGATGTTTAAAACCTTGTCTTTCTTTTTAATGTGATGATGTATGAAATAATCCACATGTATAAAGGTAGGTCTTAGTTTGCAGGAACACCAACACTCATTTCTAGCAAATAGCAAACAAATTTAACCTTTTCTCCTTGTCTTAAGGCTTTGATGTTTTAGGATACACAGCCCTTGCTCCCCCAATATCCACTCAATAATAATTAACAGCCCTTACGATGCTACTTTATTTTATAAAAACCAACCCTATAATGTTTCTCACATCAAACCAATATAATTCTTTGTGTGTTAATAAATTTTCTCAATCTCATCCTCCTAAACTCATGATCAGACCAATTCTACGGCTACTTTGGTTATGTATTTGTCACTTACACTTAACAGTTACTGTTTCAAGCTATTCTCAATTATTAGTGAACCCCTTAAAAATTTTATAATATTTCCAATAATTTAAAATATTAGTGTTCATTTATCTTCTAATTTTATATATTTTATTATATGTAACTATTACTTAATTTTTCTATTTTACTTTCAACTTATAAATCAATAAATATAAAATTGACAGTAAATATATTACAGATTATAATTAAGAAACATCTTCTTTTTATAAGTACTATTAATCTTATTTTTAAATTAATAAAATTAGTTTTTTTTTTTTTTTAAAGGAATTAGTACTATAAAAATAATTTAAATAATTAATAATTTATTATTTTAATATTTACTTTTAATTTTATAAATCATATTGAAATTAAATATAATATTAAAAACATTTTTTTAGTAATAAATATTACAAATCCCATACTGTTTTTGTCTTAAAATTACTTTATTAGTACCCATTAATTCCGAAACTCTTTTTGGAACTCACAGAATAATATAAGTAGCTGAACCGATTAATTAACTACTTTAATTACGTGTTTAGAAAGTAGAGAAATAAAAATGTGAGTACACCAAAAAGAGAGGGTATTAATGGGATTTAATTAGACAATGGCGTCACAAGCTCCATCCAGAATATCTCCAACAGTAGTGTCAGTCAGTAGCCTCAAACCCTGTGTATAAATAGGTTCAAGAAAGAAACGCAGGCCGCAGTGGTAGGGACGACTACAGAAGACTGCCACTGGAACCTAATGGTGAATGGTCAAACGATACCCACTTGCTTCCAACCCCTCTAATCCTTTCTTTCTTTTCACTCTACTGTACATTTCTACATACACATATACATACATACATGTGTATGTATATGATTTACAGTAGCAGACGTCTTCACTACTACTCAATTACTTCATTCATTGAAAGAGTGAGGAGAGAGAGAGAGAGAGAGAGAGAGAGAGAGCAGTTTGTTACCCAAAGAAATAAACGTTCCCTGGTTACTGGATTGCAGCGTCTCTCCCGTAAAAAGAAAAAGAAAATCCCGCTTTTACTTGTCTTTCTCTTTATATATGCCTCTTAAGCTTTACCAGATTGATCGTAGAGAAATATTCAATCGCTTTCCCTTCTCTGACTCTCACAAAAGACAGCGACAACCTCCTCTCTCCCTACTTTATTACTCTTTCTCTTCCGTGATTTGTGCACATCCCCTTTCCACTTTTCATTTTTATTTTTCTTCAATATTTCCTTTTCTCTTTATTAATTACCTTACTCTTATTCCGCTGCTTTTTTAGTATTCCCCCTTATTTTCTTGCTTTTTAATCCTTTTCGTATACATATATATACATACATGTATATATCTGCTTGTGTGTGTATATGAGACTAGTGCAACGTCTGATCGGTTTTTCAAAGCGATGTTTTGGGTTTGCCGATTTTTGGAGCTTTATCATCGGATGGAGACTAATCCCTTGGATAAACCCCGTAAGTAAAGCTTTCAGTTCTGGTTTAGTACTCCGGCTATCGTAATATTTTTCAAAGGTTTTTGAAGATTTCAAAATGCTAAAGTTGTTTCCACGTTTGGATGATGTTTACTCTATTTGCCTTGTTTGAGGTTTCCCACCCCATCTCTGTGTCAGATTTCTAACAAACAGTAGCGTTTAATCTTTAGTGAGAGCGTACGGTTTAAAGGAAATGAGTGATGTTGATGCATGATCTTAGATTTCATTTCTGCTAAATTGGTAATATAATTTTTGGATTTAATGAATGTCTATTTGTAGGTTGTTTCTCTGGGTTATCTAAATTCTTTTCTAAAGTGGGTTGTCTTCTATTTTAGGAATTGAGAAGTCTAATTAATTTTTTCACCGATTTCATGTTTTGAGATGAGTAAAAAGGTTTTGAACTTAGGGTTAGGGTTCATGGATCAAGCGTAAAGATATTGAAGTTTCATATCTATTTTGTTTCTTTTTCTTTTTTTAATCTTTGCTTGAAATATGCTTGACTTCAGCAGTAAAGAATCATCTGTTGAATTATTTCCGGATCGTTGTATAGAATACATTTTTCTTTAGATGCAAATTATGTAAAACAAGTCTTTTATTGTAAATTTCTTATATTATTTATATACCATTTTTCGTCGACAATATATAATGTTTAATGTGTATATATACCAGGTGTATGTTCAATAACAGCATAAGTGAGCTTCCTCCAGTCCACTCATGGATGAGTTAAGGGTTTGGATTAGCTGCCGACTCATTCATTCAGACACAGTAGAAATTAAGGGACCGGATCTTTTACTGCTGTGAATGTGTGAATGATGCGGGAGATAATTTCATCTTCTTCTTGTCTGTGCTTGGACTGAAGGGAGCTCCCTTTTACTGTTTTAATTTCCTCGTTTTACAAATTCTAGTTCATCAATTTCCATCCGTTTAACATCCTGCATCAAATTAATTTCGATTCACATTCTTTTTGATGTCAATACCAGTTAATTTAATTTTTCTGCTCATGCAAGCAAACATTTCTTAGATATTATCATTCTATAATTGCTCATTATCAAAATCCTGTCTGTTCTTGTGATAACCTTTTTCTCGTTCCCTTAGAGAAGTCAGAGTGATTCAAACATACCCTTTTCAGCGTGAAAACTAGAAAGTTAATTATCAACAGGTGCACGTAGTAATTTGGAATTATTTACTATAATGAGCTGGCTGGTCCTAAATATATACACGGACTCACAGACACATACACACCCATACACACCCAGATTTGATTGTGGAGTTTGAGTTGTCATCCTCTTAATTTCAATTCATGGGATATCATGTGTTGCGTATATACATATATGTACATATGTGGTTGTTTGCCAAAGAATTATATAGACTGTTCAAGTTACTGGTTATATAATTACAGGTAGTATTAATTAGATCTTGGATTCCTTTTTTTCCTGGCATCAAAGTTTAATTAATGCTTTTGTCTATGTCACATAGCTAGTATCTGATGATCCCCTTCTATCTCCCTTCATTTACAGTATATGTATATATAAGTTCCTTGTTGATTTACCGCTACAGTGGTTGGAAATTCAATTACAAATAGAGATATGGGTTCACATAGCTTTGACCTTTTTAAGCGCCTTAGTACAAGAGATGTATACATGTGAGTAAATGTGTATGAGTTGGAGAGGAAGAGGGTATAGATATGTATATGTATATGTATATATAAGAATGCATGTGACATACATGTGTGGCGTTAGGTAGGACAGATTATAATTAAAGGAAAAAGGAAAGAAAGGATATGTGGTGGTATGTTCTGTGCTCACGACTACTCATGAGTCAAGTGCAGGTTCCATAATATGCATAAATTGGGTAATAAAATCATGTGTTGTGTTTGTGAATGAAGCTCTTAGATTTTAGCTCAACTTTTCCAACCAACAATTTTCCATGATTATCTTTTGTCCTCTCACATCTTCCCTGTCCTTTCTCTGCACCTTTACCAGGAAGTGATTATGGTACCTCTCTGGAATATACATATGTATCTGTACACGCATATAAAACTTCTCTCTAATACATATCACGTATTTTTTATTTATGTAATTTGAGGGTACTTTTTGCAAATTAATGTGTAACTATCTACACTTCATTGAACATTAGTTAGCAATAGTTTTATCTTTACTTTCTCAGCAATACTCTACTAGCTAGCTGGGTTTTGGTTGGGATCAGACAGAGGGTGTAAAATTCTAGTGCATGATCTTATATATGGAGGTAATCGTGTATATGCAATCATGATTAATTTGTATAAATCCAAACACATTAGGGTTGACTATTTATTAATTATGTCAAGATTAACCTAGCTACAAATTTTAAATACAATTTGGTTATAATTAATTAAATAGGTTACTGTAGTTTGATCCATGTAATGGGTGTTTGTTAGATGAGCTGAAAGTATATGTTTTCTTTCACGAACCATTCTTTCATCAATTATGTATTGTTAATATCTATGGAAATTATGTATTGTGAATACCAAATTTCTTGTGGTTGTTTCAAGTAGTAGCCCAAAACATAAAATAGTTAATTTAGATTAATTTGAGACTTAAAAATAGTTTCCTTGTATAATTTTCTTCTAAAGAAAATTTATATATTTTGCTAGTTAAATGAAATATATTCTGTAATTATAACACAGAAATACACATTATGTAGCACATAGAATGTATGGGGAGAGGGTTGTCCAAATGTAATAATTGATGATGTGAATGTAAATTATATAGAGGGGACCGCAATGGCTTTATTCTATCCCAATAATATTCATATATTCCATTCCAATAATAATAATCATATGTATAGTAGTACCAGATATAGAGGTAGGTAGTAAACCCCATGTATGCCTACGAGTATAGAAGACCACAGTGGAAATTAGGAAGAAGAAGCTTTCTCCTTCATTCATTAATGGGTCTGGGCTGGGTCTTCTGTAGCTGAGAAATCCTGAAAGGAGTACTGCAAACCGGCTGTAGCTGTACCAAAAGGTGACATCTTAAATAATTTATTTTCTCTTTGTTTTTTATTTGGAAGGAAAACCAAAAAAAATGAAAAAGAGAAAAAGAAGAGGTTCACACTAAAACTAAATCCTTCAAATGCAGATCAGAAGCTGCCATGGAAATCTGGTTCAGGTCAAGAGCGGGCGGAGGAGAGGAGTAAGGTAGGGGAAAAGAAGAAGAAGAAGAAGAAAAAGGAAAAAAGGTGGTAACTGGGCACATGATAAGTAAGTTGATTGTCTTTATTCGTTTGTTCAGGTATCACATGCATTTAAATATATTGCAGAAGTCTAGTTTCACAACATAAATTATATAATAAATTATATATATATATGTGTATATATCTCTCTATCTATCATCCTATATGTCTGTATTGTTGTGTATTGTCTAGTCTACTATTTATGCTTGTTGCTTTGCTTGGAACTTGAAGCTACTCCTTTAACCTTTTAGTTTCTTGGCCTACGTGAACCCTATTGTCTCTTTTGTATATACTTAATTTAGCCCATTTTTCTCATCAGTTTTTATTTTTATTTCCTTCTAATAAACATCTGGTGTATAAATTATAATAATAAAAAACAAACAGTGGTGTATGTGTATATATATATATATATATATATGAGCACTTCTCGAAAAGCACGACGTTCGTTTTTATTTTATAAAATATTATATATTAACATAGCAGTAATATATATATAGATCATGTTAAAAAGATCCAGATAAAAAAATAACATTGGGTAAAATAGATTATGTAGTGGTGGGTTTGCAGACTATGAGGTGATGTATAAATATAATCAACCATGTATATATATATATACACAATAATAATAATAATAATAATAATAATAATAGCTAGGGATTTAGGTTAAGACAGGTACACGTCAATGTATATAAAAAAAATTGTGTGTATATGTGTACGGTAATGGCTGCCACTTTGAATATGCCATGATGTACTACTTGTTTTTGTTGAATAATTATTTAAGTAATTAAAAATGCATGTTAGAGTGTGCATAAAGAAGAGATTTGATGAAGTGATTAAAGAATGGAGTTCCTTGAAAGGTTCAAGGATGCAAGTACAATCGAACTCCATTTTTAATTACTTCTCATTATTCTAAGCACACCACCACATGTGTTTTTGCTTATCTTTTTTTTTTTTTTTTCCTTTTTCCGTAGAGAAGGGAAGAGGGTTTGAGCTGCTGCTTTCAAAAGTCTTGCTTTTAATGTGTTTATTTATATTAATCGTTGCATATATATGTACGCACACAAACAATATAATATATGAGGGTTGCTTGTATTGTATTAATGTTGCGTTGCTTTAACATCTTTTCCAATGTCAAACCAGCTAGCATATTACATTATATATATATATATATATATATACACACACACACATCTTCAGCTTTGCTAACACACGTCCGTTCTTTTTTCTTTTCTTAGTCCTTTCCCTAAAAGAAACCCCTTGCCTGTGTGTGTGTGTGTGTGTATATATCATCCCTGGAAGGCATTTCTGTAAAAAGCTGGTTTCTTATTCTGTTTCTTGAAAGGAAATGTGAAGAAGTTGGCTGTAGAATAAATTTATCATGGGTGCATGTGTTTTATGAATCTAATTTCTTCTTTCTTCGTATGCTGAAGTAGTTTCAAATTATTAAACGCATGGAAGGATTTGATTCAGGAGTAGTGGCACTGATTGAATGTGTATAAAGGTTGTGATGGTAAGATTTTAAATACCCTTTTACTTGAAGATTTTTCTAAATTAAGGTTGTGATATTAAGATTGTCCTGAGCGAGTTTCCATTTTGAAGGTAAAAAGAACAAGAATTAAGAAATGGTTTTTTTTTTTTTTCCCCTTTTCATTATTGTTTAAGATCATCTGACGTACAGCATCCAAATATGTCTTTAGTCTCTCTCTCTCTCTCTCTCTCTCTATATATATATATATATATATATGCCACTCAAAGCTACTGTTTGGGTAATCGATATTTAGGTTTTCATGACTATATTTGTTAGATTTGATGTGTAAGTGTTGTCATAAGAATCTTCAGTCTTCTTTCTTGTCATTAATTATATTCATCTTTGAACATGAGCATCATGATCGTGCATTTCTTCTCTATATAAGAGAAGAAAGACTGTCAAGTGTTCTTTCATAATCTATACGTTGTTACATTTGTTTTTTTGTATTTTTCACAGTAAGATAGATTGATGAAAGTAATAATCAGCTAATTAGTAGAGAGATAGGAGTACTAATTATGTGTTATTTAGGGAGAATTCATCACGGTTTTGGGTATAACTTATATGTTGACTGATTAAGCAACGTTATGAGCAGCTTATAATATATATATATATATATATATTTTAAAAAAAGATGTGCCATATGGTATGGGTATGAGGTGTCACATATATGTTAAAAAATATAACATTATCATTTCAAGGGGACTATATAATATATCATTAAAGAGCTTTGCTCTAAAGACATATATGGGTGCTATGAACAAACAAGATAATTGGAAGATGCTCATCATCAGACACGACAAGGAAACACATTTTAGCTGATATTCCACAACCACGGCATATGTATGTATATAATATATTGTGTAAAGAAATATATTATATGGTCCTCTAAACTTGGGTCTCCGCCAAAGCTGTAAACATGATTTCATGTTTCAACTTGAGTATTAATATTCATTCTCAAGCACACATGTACATACACACACATAAATATAATTATATATATAATATATCTGCAATTCAGCGAATCCATCACCGTTGGAAGCTTGAGAATCTGTATGGAGTACTGATGGGCAGGAGTCCTGATATATAGAAATAATTAATTAAACATGAAGATGAAAGGAGGTGTGGGTGATGAAGTGGGGTTCATTGGGAAAGTGTTCTTCTTGTCTGCCTTGTTTTCTTGCTTTCTCAGACAAGCGAATCTTTTAATGCCCTTCCCCCCACAAATTAAATTATATCACATCTTCCTCATCCTCAAACATGGATGCTAGTTATCTTTCTCTCTCTTTTTCAATATAAAAAGTTATATAATGACAATAAATTATAATCCACTTAAGAGTCGCGACGTATATGTTGGCAGTTGATAACTTGTGGAGCTTTCTTTATTCATCTAATTTCTCTCTGTTATATTGATTGTACTTCAAGGGGTTTCTTTTTCTCTTTATTCTGTGTGATTCTTCATGCATGGATTGTCGTCATGCATATATTAAGGGCAGGGTTAATTACTGATAAGCTGTAAGAACGTTGAGAGATAGAGCCTGCAGCCATGGCCAGTGCCAGAGGGAGGCGGCCTCGCGACTCAGAATAATGTAATCAGCTTAATGAGGAGACTCGGGTCCAATAGGTTAATCAACCATCTCTGGAGATGAGTACGTTAGAGCCCATGAATGAACGTGGCTCGGATATTGGGTTTGAACCCAAATAAATTGGAATAGGATGAGCCAGCCCAGTGGATGGTTTTAGTCCGAGCAGGACCGGGTTCAATCTGCCAGCAATTGATGGGGTTTAAATAGTTCTTCTTTGCCATTGTCTCCATCTTTAGTTCTTAGAAGCTTTAGAAGGTTGTTATATTTTTATTTTTAACTTCAGTTTTGAGTGAAACGTAAAAAAAGATAATCGTTTAGAAGCGTTTTGACAAAAGTACGTCCAGAAAAATTATTTTGGAAAAATAGTAAGTATAAATCATAGTCCCTTTTATTTGTTTCAACACCAATATCAATGGCTGAATGTTGCATAATTACCCAAGAGAGTTCATAGGCTTTGTTGTTTATTGGAGAACACTTGTTTCAGATTTCTTCTCTCGTAAATAGCACACACAATTATATATATACATATATTATGTGTGTATATATATATATTTATATGCCTCAGACCTATAACTCGAAGATTGTTGGTCGGGTACCAACATGCATAGCTCAGAAAAGTTCACGTTCTTATATGAACAATAACAGTGATAATGAAAAAGCCGGCTTCATGACATAAACCATTTCAAGTTCTTGAATGATACTTTGGTTGAATTATTATAAATAATATTCATTTTATATATGTACTATATATATATTTACCTTTATAAAGAACTAGAGAGAGAGATTGAGAAACCCTGCACTTATATTATTCTCTTCACAGCTCTCGATAAAACAATAAGGTTAGAGCCTGAGCTCTAGTCAATCCTCAAAAATGGCTTATGGCTTTCAACTACTTGTATTATTATAAATTTACAATGAATTAGGTGGGAAAATTCTAGCCTAACAATGAAATGTGAATCTCGCATCTGAAACTGGATGGGCGAATGCAAAACATGATTCTTAATGCAATGTTACTAAAAAAATCGTTTCATGCTTCCAATTTGATCGCTGAATCAGTAGCATCTACAGTGGTATTCTGTTGCGTCCACAGTTGTGCATATCTGCCTGCCTTCATCAAGAGAGCCTCATGTGGTCCCTGTTCAACCACCTTCCCATTCTCCAGAACAATTATCTGAAACAACACTCCAAATATACAAAGAATGAGTACCAGGAATTAGTGAAGGAAAATCTCATGACATCACTGAGACGATTCATTTGAAAATAGTTTCTGGTTGTGAAATGAAGAACATGATTTCGAAGCAGTGTGAGGTGGAAACATTGAATCCAGAAAAGAGTCTATCGGAGATCTTTTATGCCTAACATAAGTTTATTCTTTTTATTACAGTTATTCTTTTTCTTACTTTTTTTCCTAAGGTAGGTTTGGGTGGGGATGAGGTGAAAAGCATTCAAGACTCCTGAAGATACTCTGAACTTAGCGACAAGGTTGCATACTAATTGCTAGCATGAATGTTTACCTCATCACACTGCATTGCAGTTGTTAGCCTGTGAGCAACGAAGATTGAAGTCCTGTTATTTGCCAGTGACTTCAATGCACTTAAAATCTCTGCTTCAGTTGTGCTGTCCAGTGCACTTGTGGCTTCATCACACAACCTGAGGAAACCGATGCAGTAAGAATCACATTCTGTTCATGGCCAAACAAAATTGGACACTTTGAGGATGAAAAGGAAAATATAGATTTTCTTTCCAAATGAAGTTAAAACTAAAGACAGTTCTGCTGAACAAAAATATGCTATGGTTATCACGTTACTTGACATGCTCAGAATTAAGAACTTATCAACTCTAATATAAATATGTTTAGGACCATAACAGATCCTTGATCTCGATTGTTAATTTTGGCTGGTCCATACATGACAGAAAGATTAAAAGAAAAACCTGCTCGAAACTTGAAACAGGAGTAGATAAATGCATTATTCCTCAAGAAAAAAGAAGGAATGGAATAAATGCATAGAAGTAGTTCTGGAGTAGTGCATTCAGATGAGATCCAATCATTTGACAATAATCCTGAACATGACAACGAGTCATGTTTTATGATGCATAAATTTACACCTTAAGATTATATTTCGCAAAGACAGCTATACCAATAAACTTATCATGTGACAGCCTTAACTAAATGACTGATTTGGTTCAACTTAAATTAAATGGATTCACCTTGAATCCACAAGGACCAAGAGAATTAGTAGTGTAGATACTGACATAATGAAATAAAACATAACAGAACATCCACCACACCTATATTTATAAGCTTTTAATGATAACAAATTAATAAGAAAAACCAAATGCCTATGAACTAGTAAAAATTTACATGTGTAGACTGTCAAAGAGATTAATTGGCAATTAATTAGCCACCAAATTTATGCAATTAATCAGTAGATATTATGCAGTTAATCAGCAGATTTGTTACAATTATGGCAGCAGATTATATGCAATTAACCAACATATATACTTACAGATTCTATGCAATTAATCAGCAGATTTCAGACAACTATAGTAGTAAATTATGCAATTAATTAGAAAACAGATTTTATGTCTAATTTTATGACTTATATATTTTTAATAATTTTAATTAGAATAGATTTATTTAGTTAATTTAAAGGCTGAAAATTAGCTTGTATGTATATATAATGATAATTCTCCTCCACAAAGGGCACACAAAAATTTTTCTACTTAAAATCTCTTAATTGTCATGGTAAAGAGCATAAATTCTAAATTTTTAAGTTTTTTTTTTCTTATTTCGAGTTTTAATCTTATTCTTATTCTTAGTATAATTTCTTATTCTTGTTTGTTCTTGATAAGTTCTCTCAGCATCATGCCCATAGACAAGTATGAGTTCATCTTGATTCGTTTTATTGGCAAAAACTATTCAGTCTGAGCATTTCACTTCAGAATTTTTAAAAGAAAAGATTTATGGGGTTATATTGATGGCAGTAAACCTGCCCGAGACAAAGATAAAGAAAAGGATGAGCATGCCAAGTAGGAGGTCAAGGATGCTCAAATTATGATATGGATTTTAGGATCTGTTGACTCGAATATCATCTTGAACCTCCAACCCTTCAAGACTGCAGCTGAGATGTGGACTTATCTAAAGAAACTCTACAGCCAAGACAACATTGCTCGAAGATTTCAGCTTGAACATGAATTAGCTACTCTTCAACAAAGCAGTCTCTCTATATTTGATTTTTATTATATTTTTATAAATTTTTGAGCTGAACATATTGATATAGTATATACTATCTCACCTCCTGAAGGTGTTATCTCTGTTCAATCTATTCATGAAACTACTAAAAAGGATTATTTTTTTATGAAACTTATATCCGAATTTGAAAGGTACCATATCTAATCTTATTAACCGAGAACCTGTCCCCTCATTGTATATATGCCTCAATACTTTGTTTCGTGAGAAACAACGAATTCTCACTCAAACCACCATGGAACAACAAAGATCTACTTCTATTCCTGTAGCTTATGAAACACAAGGTAAGTCAAAAAGTAAAGAATTGAGCACAATTCAGTGTTTTTGTTGTAAGGAGTTTGGGCATTATATTTCAAATTGTTCAAAAAAATTATGTAACTATTGTAAAAAGGATGACCATATCATTACGAAATGTCTTATTTAACCTTCTAAAAAATTTGAAACAACATATATAATGTCTGTTAGTTTTTCTAGTACTAGTAATTTTATGAACATAGCACAGAGTGCTCTTGCTGTTCCTACTTCATCAGTAACTCCTGAAATAATTCAACAAATGATCATCTCTGCATTCTCTGCTTTAGGACTCTAAGGTAAATCTTTCTCAACATCATCTCCTTAGTACTTTGATTCTGCGGCCTCTAATAATATAACTAATAATCCTAATTTTTTTACCAATATAAAGAAATACTCTGAAAATATCAAGATTTATATAGCTGATGGAAACCCTTTACCTATCACAGCTACTTGTGACATTTCTTCTTCTTCTCTAACAAATGTTTTTGTCTCTCTTAATCTTACCAGTAATCTTATTTCTATCGATTAGTTGGTTGATCATAACTATAAAGTGGAATTTTCTAAATCCGGTTATATTGTGCAGGATCAACAATTAGGGAAGACGATTGCAAGGGAGCCTAAAGTAGGACATCTTTTTCCTCTCCCATTTTCTTTATCTTCATGTTTCTCTCCACCCATTATCACTTGTAATTCTACTCATGTTGATTATTGAGCATGTTATAAACGTCCGAGACATCCAAACTCTAATGTACTCCATGTTTTACTAAATTCTAATTTGCTTGGGAATAAAAACTCACAATCTCTTAATGTTATTCAATTTGATTGCAATTCTTGTAAGCTTGGCAAAATTAAAACTTTACTATTTCCCATTCACACACCAAATGCAGTTCGGCCTTTTGATTTGGTACATATTGATGTGTGGGGTATGACACCAGTTACTTCTCATGCTAATTATAAGTACTCTGTCACTTTTATTGATGATTATAGTCGTTTCATATGAATCTATTTTCTTCATTTTAGTAACGAAGTATTTTCTGTCTTCAAGCTTTTTCATGCACATATTTAAACCCAATTTTATGCTAAAATCAAAATCCTACACTCTGACCATAGGAGTGAGTACATGCCTCATTCTTTTCAGGAGTTTCTACAAACTAATGGAATAATTTCTCAACGATCTTGTCCTTCAACCCCACAACAAAATGGGGAGGCGGAGAGAAAGAATTGTCATCTTTTTGATGTTGTTCACACCTTTCTATTAGTCTTTTGTAACCTCTCGGTTTTGGTGTGAAACTCTCTTCACTGCTGTGCACCTCATCAACAGATTGCCCCATCCCTCATTGAACCATGTCTCTCCTTTTACTTGGTTATTTAGTTGCACTCCAAATTATTCTAATCTTCGTACTTTTGGTTATGTGTGTTTTGTACATCTTCCTATACATGAACACACAAAACTTATAGGTCAATTAGTTCAATATGCATTTTTAGGATATTCAGTATACCAGAAACGTTTTTTTTGTTATGATTATAATCTGTGTCGTATTCGAATATCTAAAAATGTGACATTTTTTAAAAATTAATATTTTTTTACTACTCACCATGATCATATTTTCTCCTTCATTTTCTGTTTTGCCATGATTTACTAACTCTTTTGCAGATTTTGTACCTTTTAAACCTCTCTTGGTGTATTAGCAACGCATGCCCAAAACGTCATATCAAACTTCTACACCTAACGGGCCCCCTCCAATGGATTCCTTGACAGTTGATTCTATTCCAACAGCCGCACCTGCTCCTCTTAGACGCAGTACTCGTGTTCATAGACCACCAGATAGGTATAGTTTTACCCCTTATTTTTCCTTAATAGCCACCTTGTCATCTATTCCTATTCCTTCCTCATATAAACAGGCAATGGAGCATGAGTGTTGGCACCAAGTTATTGAAGCAGAATTTTTTGCACTAGAAGAAATCCAAACTTGGGATGTTGTTTCACGTCCCCCATCTGTGAAACCTCTTAGAAGTTGTAACGCCCCGTTTTTTTTTTTTTTTATGGCGTAAACTACGACAATTCCACGGCCACATATGAACGCGTCATTCCAAATCCACTACAAACATAGAAACCTTACCGCAATCTATTATTCAGAATCACAGTAAACCTGCAACCCTATATGTAATATCACAGTGAAAAAGAATCTCACAGACTCCCAGCAGACACTCTATCTACCCTACTACTAGTTATTACACAATCAATTATGCCAAAAACGAAAGAATTATTGCTTTGTTCCTCTATCCACTGGGCTCGAAAATCAGCAACTCCGATCCCGACTCCTTCTCTACTTCATCTATAAATAATAAGAGTGGAGTATATACAACTCAGTACAGTAAAATTTAAGTTACAGCATTA
>NW_019014690.1:3310453-3325387 GCF_000150535.2 Carica papaya | reverse complement strand
GTATGAAAAATATGAGAGTGCGGAAAGGCCCTGAGGAGGATATCATAGGGTGTTCGAAATGAGAGAGTTCGGGAAGGCATGCGGTTTATCAAGTGTGCATGGTGAGAACAACCTCTCTCCAAAGAAATTTTGGAATGTGGGTAGTGAACATGATGGATCAGGCTACTTCAAGAATGTGTCTATTTTTTCGTTCAACTATGCCATTTTGTTGTGGAGTATTGACACAGGAACTTTGATGGATAATGCTGTAATCAGAAAATATTGGCTCAAAATAGTTTCAAAATATTCACACCCATTGCCTGACCTCACTACTTGGATGTTGGTGTGAAATTGATTTTGAATTATAATGTGAAATTTTTTAAAAATTTGACCAACTTTAAATTTTTCTTTCATGAGAAAAATACAGATAATTTTAGTGTGATCATCAACAAAAAATACAAAATATTTTGTCCCTTTAATATTAGTGACCCGATAGGGACCCCCATATATCACTATAAATTAATGAAAAAAGTTTTGTGGGTTTGTAAACTGAACTGGAAAATAAATTTCGAATATATTTGGACAGCTGACATACTTCACATTAAAAGGAAGTTGGATTTTCATTTCGAAACAAAGCAGCAAATAGTTTTTTCAAGTACACGAACTTAGAATATCCTAAACGGTAATGTCATAACATGATAGGGCATTCCATATTTAAGTTGTTTACAGATTCAGAATTAGTACATACTGCATGATGAGTTTGTTTGTCTATTAAGAGAAGAGTTGTCAGCTTGCAGTAGATAAAGACCCGAATCCATACTAACATTGCCAATCGTCTTCCCCGAGTCCAAGTCTTGAAATTCACATAGTTTAGAGTTAAATGTAGCCACACAATTCAAGTCCTGTGATAATTTACTTACTGACAGGAGATTGCAATCCAAAATTGAAATATATAGCACAGAATACAAAATTAACTTGGGTATCAGTGTAATATTCCTGTTCCTTCGACCTAGGAGCTAGAGCCATCAGCAATTTTAACTGAGAATTTACTTTTATACTTATTATATTCCTTAAATAGTGAGATATCCCTAGTCATATGATCGGAAGCACCTGAGTCAATAATCCATATTCCCCTTTTTGTAGAATAAGTTGAGAAACTAGAAAAATTACCTTTGTGAGCTGTAGAAGTATTACTGAGAACCATATTGAGTAAAAACGTTTTTTGGAGGAGGCTGATTTGTTCCGGACTAAATAAGGAGCTTTCGGTAGAAACGGTTATAGCGGATTCCTCCTCTGTTGAGACAAAATTGTCCCGATGAATTTTCTCCATTTTCTGCTTTGGTGTTTTCTTCTTCTCAACTGATTCCTTCTCAGCTGGTTTCCCGTGAAGCTTCCAGCATCTTCCATGAATGTGTCCCGGCCTTTTACAGTATTCACATCATGGCCGTTCCTTTCGCTCAGTCACCCGACTTGTGAGAACAGTACCAATCTCGGGTGAGAGAGATATGCTTTCAGCAAGGTTAGAGTTGAGTTGCGAATCACCCATCATCACTTTCTTCCTGCTTTCTTCGCGTCGCACCTTAGAGAACACCTCTCTGATGTTCGGGAGAGGTTTGGTTCCAAGGATGCATCCTCTTACCTCGTTGAGGTTTTTGTTCAGTTCGAAAAGGAACATGAAGATTCGTCTCTGTTCCACGATGCTTCGGAATCTCTTGCCATCCTCTGGGCAGCTCCAAACATATTCCTCAAAAACATCAAGTTGTTGCCATTTTCGAGTAAGAAAATTGTAATATTGAGTTACTGTTTTCCCTCCTTGGCGCAGGTTGTGAAGGCTTGCTTTGATTTCGAAGATGACGGAAGTATTGTCGCGAGTGGAGTAGAACTCACGAGCTGCGACCCAGATATCGTGCGCAGTCTCATAAAGGAGAAAATTTTCGTCAATCTCAATGGTCATTGAGTTCAACAACCAAGACATAACAAGATTGTTCTCAACTTTCCATATCCGAGCATTTGGATCGTTCGCGGGAGGAGGTGAGAGCTCTCCAGTGAGGTATTCATCTCGGTCTTTCCCTTGGATGAACATTAACACCGAGGACGACCATTGTAGATAGTTACTGCCATTTAGTCGATGACCAGTAACGAAAGATGGAGTCTGATCAGCAAAAGCATGGCTGTCAGGCACCGGAAGGTGAGAGCCCAAAAGAACTTCGGGCGAAGAAGGGGTTTGCTCATCCATTGCCTATTGAATGCAAGAGGGATGCTAAAGAATTTGGATAAGACTTGCTCGGATACCATGAAGAATTTGAGAATAAGAAATAACTCCCATTTTTTCTCTACTTTTATTCATCGATAATCAGCAACATTTTATAAGCAAAGGAAGGAGGAAAAAGACAAAAAACTAATAAACTTCCCTAGTGGAAGGAAAAAAATGCACAACCTGGCAGTAACTATTTTGTTATATTGTCAGGTTGTAAAAAACAGAAAAAAAAAAATACTGAAAATAATTCTACACAATCAAAATAAGAAACAGTAACAATAATAAAAATAAACAAAACATTTATAATCCTAAACTTGCCTCACAATTGATGTGAGACAACTTAGGAGTTTATCCCAGATGATCTGGAATAGGATAAGATGCAGGAATGTATGGTTGGGGAAATTGAATAATAAGAAGCAGTTAGGAAGAAATCAGAGTTTAAGGCAAATAACCACATGGGGGCAGCAGACAAAGAAAAATGTTACAGAAAAGAACATAGGGAGAGGAAAAACAGGGAACCTTAGCAAACAATTCTCAATTCAATCCTTGTCAGGTATTGCTCTAGGGTTAGTAGCCTTTTCTTAAAAACTAATAATGACCAAAATAAGAAACTATCGCAATTCTGAAAGATGAAATTAAAAGTTTCCAAATCCTAATAAAGTTCACAAGCTTATAAATTAATTAGTATTCCCTAAATAGCTTAAATAGTTTTAAAATACCAAATAATCATAATAATTACATAAATGCTTCCTATCACAAAGTATTTTGTGTTAACTTCTTCTCTTTCTGCATAAGAGAGTCAATACTCCTTTTTATTTATTTTATTTAGTAAGAAGCATGATGAGGCAAGGACATCAATGAGTGGAAAGCGGTAATAAGGAAGAGCTTACTGTGAAATAATTGACTAAGGGCTGTTCAAAAGACAACTGCGTGATCTGGTAATAGTGATTTTTTATAATGGTTTAGAATTTAGATTTGAATCACTAACCTGTAACCTTGGGCTGTTTCTTGCATCACATGAATCCAACAAAATATAACAGTTCAGATTTACACAATACTAGAGTGGACAAGATTGAAGGGTAACTAATTACCTGAAGTGCACGTTATCAAATTGGATGCTTCCCCCATTCAGCTTGAGAGGCCTTGCATCCTCCTTGTTACTAATATCTGCCCTCTCCTGCAGATTTCACCAAAATAAGCATTGTGTTATAGGTTGCTGTACCAACGTAGCAGAAGTCATAGCAACAGGCATGATGGAAAAAAGATAATAATGCATCCATTCGAAACAAGTGGTATGAACTTCAGAGAAAAAGAGACAAAGATATTATGTTGGTTGCCACTTGTCAACATCTCTGGATTTCAATCGAGTAGAAATAACATCAATTTCACAATTCTTGTCATGACTTTAAACTGATAGAAACAACTGACATGAAGAAATCTAGTCTTTCAGCAATTGAATAAAGAATAACCTCCAGTAACTGAAACATGGACTTCATGTCAACAAGGCTTTGTATAGTCTCTCGATAAACACTGCCAAGAAAATTCAATGGAAGGGACAGCTGGAAGAGAAGCCCATTCACCATAACCTGAATTTCCAAATGTATGTGTTATGTGCTTGACAATGATTCAACCAATTTACTCAACAAAAAATGTTTTGACCTGGAAAGTTTTGTACCTTCTTGAGTCTTAACAGAGACAAAGACAAATGCAAGAATAGAACAAGTCTTAACAGATACCAAGACAGATACACGTAATATATATATATATATATATATATATATGTGCACTTTTCCAGGTAAAAATGGCAAGAAAAATTTTTTACCAAATCACCAACAGTCATCTCGCCGTTAGTAATCCCGTATGAACACAAAACCATTGCTGTTGATAGTGCCGTACTAAATATGACATTTTGGCCAAAGTTCAGAAAAGCAAGACTTCTTTGTGTTTTTAAGGCAGCATCCTCATATCCTGGAAGCGACAATCATTACAATGATCAAATTGAGGGAAACAATATAAATATTCATATATACCAAGTACTAGTCAAAAGATATATTATGGAAGGCCACTCAGAAATATGTCAGAGATATGACTTTAAAATGGAACAATGGAGTCCTACAGCACCTAAAGAACTGCCAAAAAAGGATAAAAGTAGTGGATAAGACCAACTAAATTGATTCTTGCTCAGTCATCTGACATCATAAGTGCCAATTGTAAGAAGCACCATTAGAGAGAACAAGAAGGAAAGCCTCAAGGTGCTTGTCCAAGGCTGGAAGCACTCAAGCAGATAAAAGCGTCTATTAAGAGAACAATATAATTCACAGTGTAGAAGCATGCCCATGAGTAGCCTAACATGAAAATTATTGATTTATAAAAATGGAACCGACACATCAACCCACCCATATCATGTCTGAATATCAGTTGTGGCCACTCATTGAGTGCCTTCAACTGACGGTGCTTTGTAGATTGACCAGATGATTTGTATAAGCGAAAGCCTATATATAAGAAATTAATATTTGCAATATTCAAAGAACTTACTCTTCAAGAACTCATCATACTTTTGAGCTTCATAATCTTCATTGTTGAAATATTTAACAGTCTGAAATGAAAATGTGGTAATAATAAGAGCATTAGAAAATAATCACTGATCTAAACCAATAGACAAACAGAAAAGCTGCAAAAAAGAATATTATATCCTCACCTCGTAATTGATTAATGAATCAACAACCCTTGTACTTGCGTCGTTGTCGGCTTTGTTCATTGCTTTCCTAAACTTTGTTCTCCACTGGAAAAGACAGGAAAATATTAGGAGAAAGAGCTTAATGCCAAAATTCTCACCAAGCTAAGATAAAGGGAAGGGACAATACAATAAAAAGAACCCATTTGTTTCTGAAACCAAGTACCCCCTGTCCTGCATCCACTCAGGAAGAAAAACGATTTCTTAAAAGTACAAGCATAGAGAACTATAGCCTTTGGGAGTACAAGCTAAAACTGAGCACATTCTAGCAAACCAATGGAAGATGGCTTATAATACACTTATAATCAGTTATGTAGAAGAAAAGTATTGTGAAAAAGATTGATTAATCATTCTAAAAGTGGGGAGGCAATAATAAATAAAAGAGAAAATTTAGTGTACTAATTTAACTGATAACTTGTGTGGATAATATTGATACAGGGTCAGCAGAAGAGATAGTACCTGGGTCACAGTCAAGGTGAAAGCAACATATGCTGCAACAGAAAGTGATGTGATCCATGCGAATGGTGCTCCAAACTTGTATGCTAATATACCTGACACCATAGATATCTGGAGGATACATATTAAATATGTCGATTTTGTTCAGAAATGAGGAAGAACAGACACAATAACTGGAGAACACCATAGAGACAGAGTGCCTGTTGAATACTCTGCTTTCTATTGAGAAAAATGGTGTGCAGAAGAACAGAATCCAGTATCTTTATAAAACAAAAGTTCACTAGAAGTCAAGATATACCTCTAAGATGGTGGGAACAACGTTGAACACCATAGATGACAGGATAAAATTTATTGCACGGCTACCACGATCAATAATTCTGCTTAATGCACCTGTTTCTCGACTAGAAATACAGCAGGCAAGTAAGATTTTCTTTTAGATACAGAAGGCAAGTAAGATAAGGAACCACATGTACATAATGTGACTGTAAAACAGATGTTCCATGATAATTAGAAGCATGTGAGCCAGAGCTGTTTTCTTAAGAACACTCCATCATGTTTGAAAAGAATAACATGTTACAGAATATTAGCTAGTATACTGCTAAAACTTGACTTCATTTTTTTCGTTTTTGAGACATGAGACATCATTGCCCTTGAGCACCTAATCATGTTTCAAAAGAATGACATAGTACACAATATGGCCCAATGGCCGGATACATTAACCAAACTTGATTTTGAAGTACTCTCTCGTCGAAACATCATCCAATACCACCAGGATCGAGTAACAAGGTTAAATTAACAGGTACTGATCTACTGTAGAGATATAACATTGTTAAGACCTATCCTGAGATATACGATTTATATGTATCAAACATAACATGCTAGACCAGATATCCTGAAACTCTAAAGTAAACTGATTCTTTTGCATATGAAACTCCTAATAAGGTCTATGGGATCATGGATTCCACTATACATTGTCCATTACCCTAATCAGTATACACACCTTAAAATTATGCTTGAGCATTCAGGAGTTCACACAGGATATAGTTTGATTGCAATTAGTGATTTGCATACTTAGGAATAATATTTCATGCAGGCTAACTTACAAAAAATTAGCAGGAACAAAGAAATACCTGAGATGATACTGAAGATCAAGGTTATGCAAATGCGAGAACACCTGCAAAAAGCAAAAGTCCGTAAGTTGAATAAACTGGCATATGTAGGATCAGTTAGTGGAGGTCAGACTAGCAAGAAGTACAACATGAGATTTAGGCTGTGGCATACCTTTCTAGACACAGAGCGGATTGTTCGCAATGCTACCTTGGAGAAGACAGCCGTCCGAAGTTCTACAATATCCCAGATGCATCCAACAATTAGTTACTATGCGAATGAAAAAGAATTATTAGGACAATTCAATTGGGACTGAAAGAAGAGTCTGATTAACAATAGAGAGGGCCTACAAGAAGAAATCATGGATAAGACAGATAATAAAGAAATGATCGTGGAAGCTTATACTAAGCATGTAGTACCAATCAAAGCAATTACTTGATGTATTAGCATACCGTTGAAAGCAGAAGCCCCGACTCGCGCAACACCGTATCCAATAAGAACAGCAGGCGGGGTAGCAAAAAGTGCAACAAGAGTAGGATTAGCGGTGTTCAAAGCCGCAAGCGGGCCAACATTGGTGGCAGCAGCGGTCAACCAATCAACAGCAACCTTAAAGAGAAAGGGAACCTGAACATTCAAGACCTTAGCACCAACAAGCAGAGCCAAGGCAGTGACGACCCTGAGGCGAAACTCCAGGTTGTCTCTCATCCACAAATAACCAGCGAGAGTACGGAGGATTTTCATGTCGGCAACTTGTTGCTGGTCTGAAGACGTTTGAGCAAGAGAGGCCGAGGCTTTTTTGTTTTGCTTGGAGGATGTTGCATCGTCATTGGAAGTTGAAGATGAGAATAAGACGCGACCATTGAGCATCGAAGACTGAAAACCAGTTTGAATTATGAAAAAACAACACAATCAATCAAACCTGGAAATTTCTTTATCTGAAACAGAACAAATAATTAGTCAAAGTACATCATTTCCAGAAAACGCATAGAACAGACACAAGGACGAACTGTAAAGAGACAAACCGGTAGATGATATAGGGAGGAGGAAGAGGAAGAATTGGCGGGGTCTGAAAGGAACGCATTAATCTTGATATTGCGGCCACAGTTTGTCCCTATTTTGCTTAGTCTTGCAAAACTGAAGTATGCTCTGCTGGTATACAAGTCATCTTCGCCTCGATCTCCAAAGATGAAGCTGCTGCAGTTAAGAAGGTGTCTTCTTTCTCCTCCGCCACTCAGAGCTCGATTAGACTTGCAATCAAAAATATAATTATGGGGATGTTGATGGAGGTTATGGCGCAAGATTGTAAGGCCACGAGCCCTAAAGCCCCTGGAAGCCCCCAGCATCCTTCAAGTTATTGCTTTTCTATTGAAATCCGACCACTTCCTTTGAAATCAGATGGAAGAGATTCCGAACACTCGAAACCCAACTGATGTTTTGGGGAAAACCCAAAAATTTGAGGAGGGTCAAGTTGAAAGAAGGGGACAAATTGTCAAGTATCAGAGGAGTAGGACAAGACGATTCTATTACCAAAATAATACAAACCCAATAAAAAGAGACCAGCTCAAGTTCGTGATCTGTGTGCTCATTATGCTACAATAACCAGTTTTCGTTTCGAGCACTAGTTTTCCCTCTTGCATTCTACGTAATTGAAAGATTTTTTTCATCGAACAAGTAGCTTTCTTTATTAATTATTAATTTATTATTTTGTTTTGGTTTCTTTTCCTTCGTAAACAAGTACCTTTTTTTCCCTTTAATTCCGGACATACGCAGAGAAAATAGTAGAAAAATCATGACTTGAAGACCTCAAAGACAGTCCAAGCAATATGAAGGATGCACCACAACCATTGTTCAATATGTTTTCTTAACCGCACATCAAATGATTGCCTTCAATTCAAAACACCCAGAAAATGTGCACATTATAAATATATAACTCTATATATAACCACTCAAAATATATATATATATACATGTAGTCTGGTCACTGTGACATGATAAAGGACTGTTGGTTGGCACTTGGCACTTGCCACTTGTCAGTCGGCAGAGTTTCTTATCTCGTTTCTCCACCATTCAACTTTCATACTCGCTGCTTCCACAAAACAAGAAGCCCCCTCTCCATGTTCATTGTCTTCCACCTATTTCTTCATACTCTAGAGAGAGAGAAAGAAGAGAGAAAATGGCAGCTTTTGCAGGCTGCTTACAACATGGGGCACAGCCATCACTCCATCTTCAGCAGATCATGCAGCTACCACCCAGAAAAATGATGATGGTACTGGGAGGTAAATACAGTAAAACCACTTCCTCCTCCAGCAAAAGTGCTGGGAGGGTGAGGTGTAGTAGCGAGATAGGAATAGGAGACTTCATAGGAGGAGATTTGCTTAAGTTGGATCTTGGGCGTTGGCTATCAGACGTGGAAGAACACAGAGCCCTTGCCATATACACTCCACACGAAGGAGGGTATGAGGGTCGCTACTTCACTCGCCTCAGATACCAGGGCTACTACTTCCTTGACCTCACTGCTCGTGGCCTTGGTGATCCTGAAAACACACTCACCAAAGTCCATCCTGTTTGCCCCGTATGTTTTCCATTTACTACCTCTGGATAGTAATTCTCCTGTTTTTCTTATCACAATCATGCCGTTCTTCCTAGTGAATTCCATGTACACATGTTGTAGGCTCATGTAGGAAAACAGCCGATAGCACGTTGGTATTTCCCACCAGAAGTAGATTATAGGCTTGATGCACTGCCACCGGATGCTAAAGGACTCATTGTCTGGGTGATAGAAGCCAAGGTAATAACACTTGACATCCTCACTTATTTAGTTTGAGCTCTTCAAGCTGTTTGATTCGCAGAGGAGTAAGCCGAATGTACATTTTATTCTTTTCTGTCTCTATATTCCGCACAGGTTCTCTCCAAGTCAGAATTGCAGTTTCTAGCCTTGCTTCCCTCGCTGCGCCCTAAAGTCAGAGTCATTGCAGAATGTGGAAACTGGTAAAGCCAGTTACATAAACATGCTGAACACTCCTTTAGCTTTCTCTTCCACGGAACTATACTCATGTATATGTTAACAAGACAATGTTGTAACAACTTTCACTCACAGGAGAAAATTCATGTGGAAGCCACTCAAGGAAATTGCAGGTCTAACAACAGCAGAGGGACCATGATAACACGAAGCAAAGCAAGAAAGCAGAATATTTTCATCACCTTTGGCATCTGAAGCCTGAAGGAACTCCTACACGTACTGCAGGGAAGAAAGAAAAAGCTAATTCATTGAAAGTGATACAGATTTTTGTACAGATTTTCAATGTCCTCCTAGTTCTTTGAAAAGAAATATGGCTGCAGAAAAGAAAAAACTTAGCCATGAATTCCAAGCAATTATAGCTCTCTCATGAAACTGAAAAATATAATGAGTATAAAGCATTTAAATTACAAGGCAAATTCTGCACCAATTCAACAGAAAGAAGCTATGTTGTAAAAACTGTAAGCACCCTAATTTAGCTATACAGCACTAATCAATGCCCCTGAGCATTATGTCAGTAACAGTGACTCGGTGTATAATGGTACCTCAAACCCTATGTACAGCTTCTACTTTCAAGCCAGATAATAATTGCAAAACAGAATGAAAATCAAAATTTTCTTTTTCCACGTCCACTGGTGTCTAAATCAGCAAGCCTTGCTGATCGTCTGCTGGTGTCTAAATCAACTAGCCTTGCTGATGAAAGTGTTGGTAATGGTATAGATATACCAACAGACTCCGGAATATCAAGATTGACTTTCATGGATTGACTTGCCTTCGCACGGTTTGTATCATGCTCATTGTATTGCTTAACTTCAAGCCTAACTTTGTCGATCTGCTCAAAGAATACATTAAATGCAAGTAAATTACTAATTCTGATGGTCTACCAAAGAAAATTCCTAGATATTCTCACAATAAGAAAAACTGAAAAAAGTTAAACAAAATTACAAGTTCAATGTGATGCATGGATGAACGTGCATCAGCAAGCCTCTTTTGCAAATCCTCCAACTTTTTCCTTTGATATTCGTCATTCTCCATTTCATTTCCTCTCTCACCTAATTGCTTATACAAAACTGCAGAAAAAATAGTTCAACTACCTTGAAGTTTGAATTTCACTACTTCTGAGAAACTAAATCGAACCATATGAAGATTTAGTAACAGAACATTGAATGAATATAACTAAGGATGCAGATATTGGGCAAATGAGTACTTGATGTCAAAAGTAACTTCTGTTTTTCCTTTTTTTTCTTATTTTGATCTAGTTCTTTACTGGGGGATCTCGTGTTCTCTGGTGTGTACTTTCTTTTCTTCCCCCTTATAATATTTCTTTTCCATTTTTTTTAAAAAGCTAACCTTTGTTGCACTCAGGAATCCACCATTTTCATGATGATAAAGAGTATTAAAGCTACTGACCTGACAAAACTGAGAGAACCCAGATCTGAGTTGGGATGTCATAAAGCTTCTTGGCCAAGGTAAGAGAGGATCTCAAGATCTCTCTGGCTTGGACAGTATCATGCAAAGCAAGAGCCAAACTCCCAAGAATAGTCAAATACTGCGCAACAAGTTGAAGGTTCCCCATCTGGTTATGTGCAATCTGTAAGCCTTTGGCCAGTCGATTTCTGCAAACGAGCTCCTGACTTAGAAAGTAGAATAAGAAGGCAGATACAGACAGCTAGATAGTAATAAAGGAAAGAGAGGTTACTAGCAATATTGATTAAAAAAATTAACAGAACAAAAGCATATTATTTAGGAGGTATGACACATTTCACCTGTGAAAGACAAAGGATTGAGTTCGTCTAGACCAACATAATCAGGAGAGTTTTTTTTTTCTTTTTCCTTTTTTGATGGCCCCAAGGGGCTTCGTAAGAGTAGGACCCCTAGTCTCTCGGAAAAGAGAGAAGGACATAACCATCTCACCCATGGAGAGATGGTTTAATCATGACAAAATTTGAATATGAACTGAAAACCAACCTTGCCTCCTGCAGATCTTGTTGCCTCATCAGTAGAAGACCATATGCAAAAAGAATACTTGCTTCCTCTCGACCACCAACGAAAGAATCTTTCATTCTGTAAAGTGGTCCAATCAAATCAAGTGCGTAAATGCAAAGCACAAAGTCAATAACAGAACCAAAACCATCCAATAAAAAATATTGATAATATAACTTAAAAAGAAATTAATTATCAAGAATAAAGTCCCTTAATTGTGGGAGACACCACCTCTGAAGATGATTCAGCACCACCAATGCAGAAGTAAGAAACAGCCGCATATGCTTGGCACATAGCTTGTGTTGATTTTCTCTCTGTGAGCTGAAAATTAGAACATTTAGTCTCAGTTACAGAAAAACAAGCAGTTATTCAACAACAGACGCTGAATGTACATCCTACGCTTGATTAATATATTTGCAACACAGATTTAGGTACCAACATAACAGACTTTAGGCAATTAGCTAATAACAATCAATTAGCAGTATGGATCTTTTGAAAGCCAGGTGTGAAAAATAAGACAGTATACCTTGGCTGCTTCAGTATAATGATAGGCTGCTTCACTATAGCAGCCAACAGAATGTGAGTACTGTCCTCTGAGCATCTCAATGATGCTCTCACAAGCCTGTAAAATTGTTGGAAATCGTGCAAACCAATTTTTCATTTGCACCAACGCCTGCAAACTCATACACTGTTAATATCTTAAATTGATTACAGTAAGTGTGTAACAAATACAAATAATTTTTTATTTATCAAACAAATATGAGCAACTTTCAAGTTGCAGTTCTCAATTAAAAACAGACTTAGACTTGATATGGGAAAAAAAAATACAGAGAGAGAGGGGGGAACATTGTCTACAAAATGAAAGCATTGGACAACCATAAAACTCTTTTAAGTTTGACAGAGAAATTCATAATTGAACTAGAGGAGGACATTTTTAAGGTTAGTTCCTCATAAATTGTGCTAAAAAGTATGTGTTCGACAGCCAAAACAATTTTTTATTAGTAACTGTTTAGACAATGAGAGTATCTATTAGGTGTCTAACACAAAGCACCATGGCTGATTCTACTTCATGATTCCAGAATATAAAAATTGCCACCTCAGGTTTGGTAAAACCTACACATTACTCCCACAAGTTTTCAAACCTTAGAGAAACCTAATCTGAACCAAGTTTAATTGACAAAGGAATAAGATGAGCTAAACAGAAATTGAGCAATGACATAAATTCTCTATAAAAAGAAATATTCTTTTCATCCAATGACTTTCCAGAGACTGCTCCCTCTTGTCTTCCTCTCCTTTTTTCTCTCTTTGAACCCATTGGGAAAATAATGGATTTGTTTGAATTTGAAGTACTTAGCAACAAAATTCAGTTTTGAAACTAATTCCATTTTTCATTTCAAAATCAATTTAGTGTTGAACTTGAAGCACTTTTGCTTTTATCCAGGAATTTAACTGTTTCTAGGCTGAGGTGAAACTGGGATCTGGTCATGGGATGAGTTACAATCTCTGAAGTTAAGGACTCTTAAGTTTTGTTTAAAATTATACTTCTGCTTACTTTTATTGTTGTAGTTTGCATGAACATATAAAGGTAAGCCAAGGTACTTCCTTTCCTCTAGGTCTTGTTGATCCTATAGACCCTAATGCAATCTCTTATTACCTTAAAAATAGAATTTCCTATTCCAAAGTACTAATCAACTTCCTAAATAAAATCCCAAGCCAATAACATCTTTCCCTAACTAAGCTAAATTAGAATCCTCCTAACCTATTTAACATAAACATATTAATGTAAAAGAGCAGGATCCACTTTCTTCTTCTTCCTCTGGGTTCTGCCCCTGTTGCCTTGTTAGCTTTTTCTCTCTTGCCAATAAATGGGGCATAACATTATTTCCCTCTCTATTTAAAAAAAAAACATTATTTCCTTCTTCCAAAATCTACTAGTCCTTGCGGACCAAAAGATTGCAGTGACCAATAATTCCAGATCCCAGGAATCATGTCATTTTCCTCCGAACGCTCCAAGCAGGATAACATTTACAATGGCGTCTTCCAACATAAGATTCATCACAACAGTCACACAACCGTTTCATGTCTCTCTCCAACTCCACTTGAATCCATTGTTTACCCAATACTGACCTTGAAGAACTACGTGAGACGACCTATTGAAGAGCCTAGACCTCTTGTTGTTCATACAAATGCTCAAGGCTCATTACAGTGGTGAGAATAGGAGGCCTCTGTAATTCTGCTTTGATTCAAATGCGACGTATTAAACCAATCAAAAAGCTCCCACCTCTTTTAAAGCAAAAGAGGTCTGATCAGGCTAATAGTTGCGGAAAACATTTCTGAAAGCTTGACCAATTTACCCAACCAGCCGCTACGAACAGGAGGTCCAAAGGGAAGGTTGCAGTGGGATGTAAAGTCAGAAATGCCAGGTCAATCCTATTTCACTTTTTGGAACCATAATTGAGTGAATCCCTCAAAACGAAAGGAAGAAAACCCAAATTTTCCTCATCTGTTGTGCATTGATGTAAAAAAAAATGATTGTAGCAGTTCAACCAGCCTAGTTGCTGGCATTGCCATCAAAGAATGGGAAATCTTATTTCGCAAACCGGCAATTGTACCACAATGTTTAGAGCTGTCATTGGAGCCCACAGGCTGCTTATTGCAGCGACTAGCGCAGCTGGTTTCACCAGCAACGTCTCTTCCTGTCTCAGAGGCAAAGAGCTCCCAAGAGCCTTGTGTCTGCAGTATCAACTCCTTTTGCCCATTTTCAACTCAATATGATTATCCTGGTATGTTTTGAGGATGACCCCAGGCCACGGCTGGAATTTCTGAAAACCATCCATGACCTTCTGATCTGATTCCACTTTGTTATGGTCCCGGCTTAGGATCTAGTCATGGGATGAGATATGTGAGAGTAGAGTTAGGGCTCGTTGGGGAGAACCCCTAATCTCAACATTAAAGGACTCTAAATTTCATTTAAAATTACATTTCTGACCAACTTTATTGCTGCAGTTTCATTCATATATATAGATAAGCCAATTTAATCTAAGTGATACCATAAAATAATAACCCAATCTCTTATTACTTTAAAAACAAAAATTCCCATGCTAAAGTTCCAGTCAACTAAATAAAATCCCCACCCAGTCACATTTTTCCAAATTAAGCTAAACTAGAAACATAAACTGAACTATTTAACATAAAAATATTTAACATGCAAGATAAAAGTCCGATTTCTTCTTCTTCCTCTGAGTTTTGCCCCTGCTCCCTCATTCATTTCTTGTCTTCTTGCTGATAATTGGGACATATCAACTAAAACTTATGCAACAGTGGGAAACTGAAATGACATTGGGGGTGAGGAGGGGACATTGAGTAACACATGTAATACAGTCGGGGGGGAAAACTGGAAAA
>NW_019014690.1:3265747-3305874 GCF_000150535.2 Carica papaya | reverse complement strand
CTTTGCTGGCTCACCTTCACGGCTGAATTTTTTTCTTCGGTCAACCTGTAAAAAATAGAACGATGAACACAACGGTAACAAAATCGTATGAAACGAAAAACGGGAAGAGGCTCATCGGAGGAGGTTACGGGTTTTACCTGCAGCGGCAACGCCGGACTTTACTCGTGATTTTCGGCTCACCCACCGTTCATTTTGCTCCGGGGTACTTGAAATTAAATTTTAAGCGGGTATGAAAATTTTTACCTTTTTTGGCGGTCGTAGGTGGTTCCAGTGCGGCGGTGGTCGGCTCCCTTCTCCGGCAGGAGGCTGGCAGATATGGTTTGGGTTCAGTGTGATGCGAAATATTTATACACATCTCGTGTTAATCTAGGCCTTCATCGTGTTTGATCTCGATCGTTCATTTACACTTAAAGAGGAAACGAATCTGAACCGTTCATTGCATTCGATCTCGACCGTCCAATCGTGTTTAAGGAGAAAATGAATCTAAACCGTTCATTGTGATTTGATCTCGATTGTTCGATCGCGTTTAAAGATAGAACAAATTTGGGTCATACACGCGTACATGATCGATCTTGAGTCATTCGATCGTGAGGCATGCGGATCGGCCGCGTGGCATCAACGTCAGTGTGTCTTACCATGTGGCGTACTCCGGTTCGTCGGGGTTGTTGACTGGACGATGCTACATGACAAAATTTTTTTTATTTGCACTATGACCTCCAGTTTTTTATTTTTCTTTAAAAAATATCATTCGAACCCAAATTTTTACAATTTTTTCTTAAAATTGTTTTCAATTTCATCCATAACTTATCTTTTTCTATAAATTCAACAAAAATTAAAATTAATTAATTTAAAAGTAAATTTTTTATATATTTAAAATGTTAAAATTATTCTTAGGTAAAATTTCGAAATCAAGTATTACAAATAGTAATTTCTTAAGTGTCATTTATATTATAAAATAAATTATATTTATATTAATTACGAGCATTTTGCTGATTTTATATTTCACCAAAAAAAATAGAATAAACATATATAAACAGTTCACTTACACATGTGACAATAATTAAATTCTCTTTTTCTTATTACGTCTTCAAACATATGTATTATTATGTCTTGAAAAATTACATTGTATCTCATACATCTTTATGTTAATTTCTTGATCTTCTCCCGAAAATCAGAAAAAGGAAAAGTATGATTCCCAATTCACAATATTACATGTCAGTGATTATATAGGAAATCATATATGTTATTCGGGAGAACAAAAATTATATATATATATATATATATATATATATAAACTGATAGAAAATTTGACAGAAAGGAGGCAGAGCAAAATGAACCTAAGAGTAAGTAGAAGGGAAATGTTTTTTATTCAATACAATACGTTTGCAGCTTACACAATATATATAGCCATCAGCAATGGTACCATAACAGAAGAAAACAAAAATGAAACAGAATGCAGGGCACAGGGAATACCGTAACAGAAGAAAACAAAAAAAAAAAGCAGGAAAACATACAGCAGGAGAACGTACCAGCACTGGTACGTGAGCAATGGACAAAAGAAAAAAAAATAAAAACGGTTACAATTAAATATATTAATTATTCTTAATACTCCCCTTCAAGATGGAAGGTACAGATTTATTGTGCCCATCTTGCTCAGTAAATTGGCGAATTGTGCAGGATGAAGGGCCTTTGTCATTAAATCTGCCAGTTGATTTCGAATGGATATGTGCATCGTCTTCACGGTACCATCTTGAATCTTCTCACGAACAAAATGACAATCAAGTTCAATGTGTTTTGTTCTTTCATGATACATTGGATTTGAAGCAATATGTAGAGCGGCTTGATTATCACAGTAAAGTAATGCAGGGCTGTGGTGTTGAACTTTTAAGTCACGCAACAGCTTCAGAGTCCAAACGATTTCGCAAGTAGTGTTGGCCATGGAGCGATATTCGGCTTCGGCAGATGACCGAGAAACGACTTGTTGTTTCTTTGATTTCCATGAGACTAATGAAGACCCAAGAAAAACACAAAAACCAGTGAGGGATCTTCTAGTATCCAGACATGTGCCCCAATCAGCATCAGAAAAGGCCTTATTTGAATGGCAGATGATGAAGGAAAGAAAAGACCTTGTCCAGGGGTTCTCTTGATGTACTGGAGAATCCGTAAGGCGGTTTGGAGGTGACTAGTTCTAGGAGCAGCCAGAAATTGACTTAATCTATTGACAGAGTAACATATGTCAGGGTGAGAGATGGTTAAATACAATAGTTTTCCAATTAATCACCGATAGCTGGTGATATCACTCAGGAGCTCGCCATCATCTTTAGACATTTTGATATTAGCATCCATAGGAATAAATGAGGGTTTACAACCAAGATATCCAGCCTCAGTTAAGAGATCCAATGCATATTTCCTTTGGCACAAGGTGATTCCTGTGTCATTTCTTGCAATTTCAAGTACAAGAAAATATCGGAGAGTTCCCAAATCTTTCGTTTTAAATTTTTGTTTGAGTGTACCTTTGAGTTCTCCGACAGCCTGATCATCATTACTGGCAATAAAAATATCGTCAACATACACCAACAATGCTAAGAAGGTTTTACCTTATTGTCTGACAAATAGAGAATGGTCACATTGTGACTGATAGAAGCCTTCTTGAAGCAATGTTCGTGAAAACTTATGAAACCACTGTCGGGAAGCTTGTTTCAACTTATAGATTGGCTTGTGGAGGCGGCAAACAGGTTGATGTGGAAAAGTCTCCCCCTCTCGAGGAGAATAGCCTGGAGGAATAGTCATACAAATTTCTTCGTGAAGGTCATCATGTAGAAAGGCGTTGGTGACGTTCAATTGAGTCAAGCACCAACCATGGATAACAGCAAGTGAAAGCAAAATCTTGACAGTAACCAATTTGGCAACAGGAGAAAAGGTGTCAAGAAAATCGATGCCAAATTGTTGTGTGTAGCCCTTAGCAACCATACGGGCTTTGTATCTTTCTATGGTCCCATCAGCTTGATATTTAATTTTGTAAACCCACTTGCAGTCAATTGGTTTCTTCCCAAGAGGGAGGGAAACAATGAACCAAGTGTTATTGTCCTCTAAGGCACTCAACTCCACATTCATAGCATTCATCCAAACATCAGACTGGTTAGCTTCATGAAAGTTGGTAGGTTCAGTGTGGGAGGAAATGACGCAAATAAAGTTGTGATATTGGGAGGTAAGTTTGGTATGAGTAAAGAACGAAGAAATAGGATAGAGTGCACGGGTATCTGTATGGTAGCAGTGATAGTCAGACAAATATGAGGGTGGTCGTGTTATACGTAGTGGGCGAGATGAGCGTGTTTGGGAGGATTCACGTTGTGAGCAAAGAGGTGTATCAAGATAATTTAAGGACTGTGTAGATGTATGGAGAGGAACCGGTAAAACACGATCGTGAAAGAAATCATTGTGAATGGGATCAGGTAATTGAGAGGAAAGAAACGGGAAGATATGTTCATGAAAAATGACGTTACGTGAGATAAAAATTTGGTTGCTCTCGATGTCGAGAAGTTTATATCCTTTGTAGCCCGAAGGATAACCGAGGAAGATACAAGCCCTGGAACGATGTGAAAATTTGTGGCGATGACTATCAAGAGTTGAGCAGTAATATAGATAATCAAAGGTACGCAAGTGATCATAGGAAGGTTTTTTTTGAGTTAACAGTTCGAATGGAGTTTTATTTGATAACAAGGGGGACGGTGTACAGTTAATTAGGTAAACGGCGGTCAAGATGCAATCGCCCCAATACACAAGGGGAATATGGGATTGAAACAGCAAAACACGAGCTACATTTAAAATGTGTTAACGTTTACGTTCAACGACAGAGTTTTGTTGGGGAGTCTCAACACAAGAATGGTAAGAAACAATGTCCTTCGATTTGAAAAAAGAATGAAAATTCAGCTCATGCGCATTGTCAGATCGCACAGATTTAATGGAAATATTATATTGTGTAAGTATAAGAGTATAAAATTCAGGGAGAATAGTAAAAACGTCGGACTTTTGACGAAGGAGATACACCCAAGTAGTTCTAGTGCAATCATCAACTATTGTGAGAAAATATTTGTACCCTTCGACAGTGGGTGGAGAGAAGGGTCCCCAAATGTCAATGTGGATTAGATCAAATGAATTATCAGATAATCTATTGTTAGAAACGAAAGATAATTTACGTTGTTTAGCTAAATGACAAATCTTACAATGAGAAATATTCGAAGTTTGTAAGGAGTCATTAATATACTGAAGTTTTACATTGGAAGGATGACCTAATCTAAAGTGTCATAGGCTACTTTTAGAGTGAGTGGAAACATAATGAACAGCAGGAAAAGGAAAACATCTGGTAGTTAAGTAGTAGAGGTTGCCAATGCGTCTACCCTTCCCAATCAATAAGTCCCGAGTGCGGTCCTGAATGACACAAGAATGAAGAGAAAAATCAATTGTGCAGTTGTGGGTGGTGGTCAACATGCTGACACTGACAAGATTAAAAGAAAAGTGAGGGACAAAGAGAACATCATGTAGAGTTAGGGTGTCGGTGAGTGGTGTACTTCCAACTTGATTGACTATCACTGAACTACCATTTGGTAAAGTGACTGGAATGGGATGCACAAGTTTAAGGTGTGTGAAAAATGTGGGTGTACAACAAATATGATGTGTGGCTCCAGAGTCAATGATCCAGTATTCAGAGGTAAGTGTGTGTGTGAAGTTGGAAAGACAAAAGGGTGTGTAGGATATACCTGCCGCGTGAGGGTCAAGGGTGGTATGACTTGTGGACAAAGATAGAGTGTCAGGCATGATGGCGGTGTTGGATTGGTGGAGGCGTGCACTTAGGTGAGCAATAATGTTCTGAATTTGCGATGTGCTTAAGTTATCGACAGAAGCAGTGGGATGAGATCCCAGTAAGCAGTTGTCGAGAGAGTTGAAAAAATTCTGCACTTGTCTTGTGGTCGGGTGCATGCTCGAGGAGGATGAAACTTCATGGGCCAAGGTATGGTTGGCTGAAAAGAACCTGGGCTTGGATTGAGGGCCAGGCGGGTTGAAAAAACTAGTTCCATGAATGGGCCGAGAGATAGCTGGTGGGTTACGGGCTTTGGGCCCGCGTTTGGGCAGACCCCTCATCAAAGACAGCTGGAGCATTGTGGGTCTGTTTTTGGGCCTGCACAGTTCCATCATTAAAACGTGTTTTGGGCTTGGGCTTGAGGCCCGGTGGGTATCCATGTAGGCGGTAACATCTGTCCACAGTGTGGCCCACAAGCCCACAGTGTGAACAAATGGGTCTCCTTCTTCCTTGAGTTAGGGCAACAGAGGGTGCGGAACCATGACCTGTTTCTGCGTGTGAGTCGAACCCGATTGCACGGTGTCGTTCCTCCTGCACCACCAATGAGAAGACTTTCAAAATGGATGGAGAGCATTCCATCATCAAAATTTGGGCTCTAACAGCAGCATAGGAGGGATTTAATCCCATTAAGAAAGTCATTATAAACTCTTGTTCCTAATAATCATTCCACGCCTTCATGTTTCCGCAGTGACAGCTTAGAACTGGTTGGAAGGTTTTGAGTTCATCCCAGATTGTTTTCATTCATGTGTAGTATGTGTTGATGCTGAGTGATCCTTGAGTAAGATTGTTCAAGCTCTGCTTCAATTGATAAATACGGGGTGCATTACTCTGCTGATAACGGAGCTGTAAATCGGTACAGATGGATTGTGCACTTCAATGATATAACAAGCTGTCAGCTATCTCCTTGGTGACAGCATTCAGCAACAAGAAACCACCATACTATTACAACGTGACCAAGCTGCGACATGGGGGTCGGTGCTGCTTGGTTGATCATGGGTTCCGTCTATGAATCCCAACTTATTTTTAGCTGTTAGTGCTATCCTGATTGCTCTCTCCCATGTGTTGTAGTTGTTCCCGTTGAGAAGATTGGATACCAAAACTAAACCGGGGTGGTCAGCGCTGTGAAGGAAGAATGGATTTTGGAGGTCATCAGACTGATCTCTAGCCATTGGAGATCAAGTGTTTTGTAGCTCAACTACTGAGCAAAAAGATGTTGGTTAAAGGGTTAAGGCTCTGATACCATGATAGAAAATTTGACAGAAAGGAGCAGAGCAAAATGAACCTAAGAGTAAGTAAAAAGGAAATGTTTTTTATTCAATACAATACGTTTGCAGCTTACATAATATATATAGCCATCAGCAATGACACCATAACAGAAGAAAACCAAAATGAAATAGAATGGAAGGCACAGGGAATACCGTAACAGAAGAAAACAAAAAAAAACAGGAAAACATACAGTAGGAGAACATACAAGCACTGGTACGTGGGCAATGGATAAAAGAAAAAAGAAATAAAAATGGTTACAATTAAATATATTAATTATTCTTAATATAAACTAACATATATTTCTGTGTGTGACAACTTGTAATTTTTCTTACTTATTACTTAAAAACATGGCGGCTTTAGCTAAGACAATGACCTTGTTGCTAGTCGCCATGGCTCTACATGGAGTCTTTCTTGGTGCCGTCTATAATGTTGGTGACTCTGCTGGCTGGACCATTGGCCATGTCGATTATCAAACTTGGGTTTCCAGCAAAAACTTTATTGTTGGCGATTCTCTTGGTATATATCTAATTTACTTTTATTTATTGGATTTTTTTTTCTCTAAATAAACAAGTTAATTTGTTTAGCATGTTTATTGATAAATATTATTTATATAAATATTGAAATATGAAAATTTATATTAAAAAAAATATTGTATGATACAGTATTTGATTACAACAATAAATTTCACAACGTGAAGCAAGTGAGCGAGCAAGATTTTGAGACATGCAACGCAACATCTCCAATCGCTACTCACACGACGGGATCCGACACCGTTACGCTAAAAAAACTTGGCAACTATTACTTCTTGTGTGGTTTTCAAGGTCATTGTGAAGCTGGCCAGAGGATTCAACTCGTCGTTGGACAGCCACCAAGGCGTCCGATGCCTCCTACTCAACTTATTTCTGATGCTTCTGCATCTTCTGAATTCACTACCTTTTCTTTTGCTATTGCTTTCACCGCACTTGTAATTTTGTTTAATGATGGATTATTATTGGGATGTTTTTAACTTTCTATCTGTAGTTTTGCTAGTTAATTAGCATATTGTTAAATTTAATACCCTTTAATTGTTAAATTAATTTAACGTTTATCTTTTATTAAAATTATTAGTTAATATGAATTATTTATTACTTAAAAAATTAATAAATAATTTTACCTATTATTTAAAAAAATAAATAAATATTAAATTTAACGTATAAAAAATGATCCAACTAAAATGCGAATTCCATAACAACAGAAGACCATATTCTTCTAAACGGCCCCATTCTTTGAAATTTATACCATAAAGAAAATATGTCCCACCACAATTTTAAGGATTCATATTTGTTCACATATCGAATTCTCATATTATACGTTATAAGTTTTTCTTTTAAAGAATAATTTTTAGTAATATTATTTTTCTTCGTGAACAATAACTATCAAAACAATATGACAGAAACGAGCAAAAGTAATTGTTGTTGTATCTGAATTGCATGTTTTGGCAAAAATCCTTTCTACGGCTACGATATAGTATATATTCTTAAATCTGCTATAATGCTATAAATCTTAAATTAATTGACATGATCTCACGAAATTAAAGCAGTATATATAATTAGCTATGAGAATTCAAACTACAAAAACTTCTGGAGTGCAAAGGTTGTAGTGTACCATACTGATCAGTTCCATCTTGTTTAATTCTTTCTTTTAATCAAAGCTGGCTACTAGAGGGTTTGATTCGATTCTGGTTCTGGGTGAAATGGAGTTGCAGTTCCTTCTCTCGCTTCTCATTTTACTCGTCAATTTGGAGTTCCGGACCCATTTAGTTCATGAATGGGTTTGCTTGGTTTTGTGGTGTTGAGATCTCAATAACAATGATTACGAAATCTGGATTTTGATTTACAGAAGATATTCTTCGTGGGAGGTATTATTTCCTTTTTCCTCTTTTCTTTTTCACTGCTTGGATTACGAAATCTGAATTGTGTTGTTTGCATGTGCATTTTTTTCTTCATTTAAGAAACTTCCTTCTTTCTCTCTTCTTTTTTCTCCCTCTCTTGAGTGTCAAAGGATATGATGTGCAGTTTGAGAATTTCGTATTTTCGGTGAAGTCTATAACTTTAGAAAAGGCCTCAAAAGTTGAGGGCTAAATATGCCATTTAGCTCACACTGATAAGAGAAGAAAGAGACAGAATATTATAAAATTAGCGGTTGACCAACTAGTATTGGAATATCAAACTTCTGTAGATGATTATCGTATTCATGGCATTAACTTTCTCTTAGGCAACTCGGCAAATCACGAGTATTTGTCAATGCCATAAGAAAATTGGAGAAAAGAAACTTTTTTGAGTAACTTCAGGGAACTTTTGTATATGGGAGGCATGTTCTCTTTTTCATTTTTTTTAAAGATTTCAGACAAGGCTTATATGCTGACCTGAGCAATAACAAGCTAAAAACTAGTTAAATTCACTAACCGATTAGCTTAATATCTGCTAAATCCCCAAAATGGCTTATGATTCTTCACCTTCTTCTGGTTGCATTGCCTCTCAAAGAAGTAATGATGTGTTCATTAGTTTTAGAAGTGAAGACACTGGTGACAATTTTACTAGCCATCTCTATGCTGGTCTGTGTAGGAAAAAGATCCAAACCTTCATATGTAATAAACTCAAAACAGGAGATGGGATTTCTCCTGCAATATTGAAAGCAATTGAAACTTCTAAGCTCTCTGTCATCGTTTTCTCGAAAGAGTTTGCTTCTTCCAGGTGCTGCTTGGAAGAACTCCTAAAGATACTTGAGTGCAGGAAAGAAAAAGGACAGATTGTTATACCAGTCTTTTATCATGTAGATCCCTCTCATGTTCGCAACCAATCTGGCAGTTTTGGAGATGCATTTTCTGAAGCTGTAAAACATTTCAGTGAGCAGGAGGAGAGCTGGAGGTCTGCTTTAAAAGAAGCAGCAAATCTATCTGGTTGGGACTCATCAGTGGTTAGGTATCTCTTTTAACTTGCTCTTCCTATTGATTCAACTGATTAGAGTTTATCATGCTGAAAATACAACTTCTGAAATACCCTGTTGATGGTTGATATGCATGCAACTGGAGAATAATTTGCCATCCAACTTGAGCAAGCATGCAAGTATTGTTTAGAAGTCAGGTTTTCATGCTTCTTTCCTTTTTAAGTAGTTACTTGAGGTTTTTCTTCGTACTTTATGAATGGACCTTTCTCATTTTTAAAATATTATTCCATAAGCTTCATGAATCTGTGATGTTGTTGATCGAATTATCATCATATGCCAAAATGTCTCCTCAAACATGAAGCACATTCACTTTTTAAGTGCTTGGTCTGTTTCAGATTACTGCGATTAACTCCTCCATCTTGCAGGCCCGAATCTGTGCTTCTTGATGAAATTGTGAGTGACATTTTGAAGAAATTGAATCTTCTTTCCTCAAGTTTTCTGAAGGAAAGCTTGGTTGGGATATATCAACGAGTTAGTAAAGTTATTTCCTTATTATGCATTGGATCACCAGACTTTCGTATGGTAGGAATTTGGGGGATGGGTGGCATAGGTAAGACCACCATTGCTGAGGCAGTATTCAATCAAATTTCCAGTCATTTCGAGAGTTGTTATTTTCTGAATGATGTCCGGCAAGCAGAGAAGAGAGGTGACCTACCTCGTTTGAGAGATGAACTTCTTTCAAATGTCTTAAACGAAGAGAATTTATGTGTACGCACTCCCACTTTAGGGAGTGCTTTTATCAAGACTAGGCTACAGAGTCAAAGAGTGCTCATAGTTCTTGATGATGTGGATGATCTGGCACAATTAGAGTTTTTGTTTGGAGGGCTTGATAAATTTGGTCCAGGAAGTCGTGTAATTGTAACTACTAGGGATAAACAAGTACTAAATTCTTATGACATCGCAAACATATATGATGTAGAGAAGTTGAATGATCATCATGCCTTCGAGCTCTTTTGTCAACATGCATTTAAAAAAGATAATCCATCTAAATCTTATATTGAGCTTTCAATGAAGGCTATAGACTATGCTCATGGAATTCCTCTGGCACTCAAAGTCTTAGGCTCCTATCTTCGTCATAAAAGTGAAGAACACTGGGAGAGTGCACTGAGGAAGCTGAAAATAGTTCCTAACCTAAAAATTCAGGAGGTACTGAAAATCAGTTATGATGCACTGGACAAAGAATCAAGTGATATATTTCTTGATATTGCTTGTTTCTTTAAAGCGCAGCTTAGAGATGATGTTGAAAGAATTCTAGGTGGCTGTTATGGTCATTCTGTCTTGTCAGGAATAGATCTTCTCGTTGATAAATCTCTCATAACTGTGTCAAACAAAAGGATAGAAATGCACGATTTGTTGCAAGAGATGGGTTGGTCTATTGTTCGCCAAGAATCTGACATAGAGCCTGGAAAAAGAAGCCGGTTGTGGACTCCCGAGGACATTTATCATGTATTGACAAAAAATACAGTAAGAACAAAGTGTCATAACATCATTTTTATCATTTGTAGTGTTTTCAGGAAAAATATCGCTTTTGCTGAACACTTACTTAAAAAGCTTAGAAGTAAACTATATTTTACCATTTATGCTTATGACAATCTCCAAATGTTGTTTATACAGGGGACTGAAACAATTAGAGGTCTATTCCTTGATGAATCAAAAGTAAAAGAGATGAAGTTAAGTCCAATGACTTTTTCAAAAATGTACAATCTTAAATTCCTCAAGATTTATCGTGGAAGCTGCCAAAAAAACTCCAAAGTGTGCCTTCCACGTGGACTTAAATTGCTTCCTGATGAGCTGAGGTATCTGTACTGGAATGCATTTCCATTAAAATCTCTGCCATGTAAGTTTTGTCCCGAGTACCTTGTGGAGCTTTATCTACCTTATAGCAAGATTAAGCAACTTTGGAATGGGGCCCAGGTATAATTTTCAATATTATGCCCTTTAACTAAAATAGCAGATTTCACAAGTAATTGAATTGTTAATTTTCTGAGTAGAAGACATTTAAATCAAGGTTCAGGAGAGTTGCTTTTTTGATATTATTCATTATCAGCTAGAATATAATATAAAAATAATAAGTTTTTGGACAACTGGTTATCCAAAGTAATTATTTAACTTCCATGAAACTTTTAAATGGTTAATCATGTCTTAGGTTTTGTCTGTTTAATAGAAGTATATTTTGTGATTCTAACATGTGTTCTTTTACAGGAACTTGTCAACTTGAAAAAGATATATCTTGCCGGGTGCAAGAACTTGATAGAATTACCAGACCTCTCATTAGCCACGAATATTAAGGATATGACTCTTAGGCACTGCAAAAGCATAGTTGAAATACCCTCATCCATTGGACATCTCAACGAACTTACCCATTTGGATTTGAGTGGTTGTATAAAGCTTAAGAGTTTACCAACAAACATCAACTTGAGATCTCTAGAATTCCTAAATTTATTTGGCTGCAGTAAAATGGCTACATTTCCAGAGATCTCAAGGAATATAAAATATTTGTACTTGAATGGAACTAGTGTAAAAGAAGTGCCATCATCGATTAAGCATATATCTAGCCTTATGGAATTGAATTTGTCAAACTGCACGAGGCTTGTGAATATTTCAAGCTCTATTCAGAATTTGAATCATCTCCAAGTCCTGAATCTGAATGGCTGCACAAATATCACAATGCTCCCAGAGATTTTAGAGAAAGTGGACGAGTCATATGAAGAAGGTCCGGCTTCTATTGGCTGTCTCTCCGCGCTTCACAAGTTGTGGTTGCATAAATGCACAAGGCTTAAGAGTCTCCCCTCTGACATTTTAAAGTTGAAATCTCTTGAATCTGTTGATGCTACTGAAACTTCTATAGAACAATTACCATCAATCTTGAAAGATTCAAGCCACCTAACATACTTATGCATTTCAGGATGCAATAGTCGAGAGCCAGTGCCTCTACACCTTACTTCTTTAATAGATTTCCAATTTTTGACAAGTCTAGAACTGAGCAATTTACATATAACGGAAATCCCTGAAGACATTAACTGCGTATTATCATTAGAAAGTTTAGATCTAAGCAGCAATGACTTTAAGAGCATACCTGGAAGCATCAAACAACTTTCTATGTTGAGATATCTTACATTAAGCAACTGCAATAGACTTCAATGGCTACCAGAGCTTCCTCAGAGTATAGCATCTTTACATGCTCATGATTGCTTGTCACTAGAAAGAATATTAGGTGAGCAAAAATTCCTTAGGATTGGAGGTGAGGGAGACTACATATTCAGTAATTGCTTCAAATTGGATCAAAATGAATACAAGACCATTGTAGCTAATGTACAGTTTAGAATTCAGCATCTGATGGAAAATGGCGAAGAAGATGAGGTCTCATTTCTTTTCTCTAATTAACTGTTTTATGGTTCCTTGCATATTATTGTAGTAACAAGTTACATACTAGACCAGAGCATCTCTGCTTTCTTCATAGATTGTTTCGTGATACTTTACAACATATTATCTTTATGGTATATAAACGAACCAACTTATGTGCATAGAATTCTTTCATTTCATTCTGAAAAAAATGCATTAATTTCTGACATCTTGTTGGCACAGTTTGGAGCAAGTCAAGTTGTTATCTGTTTACCAGGAAGTGAAATCTCAGACTGGTTCGACCATAAAAGCGACACATCTTCAATAACTATCCAGCTATCTCCCCATTGGTTCAATAGCAAGTTTTTTGGTTTTGCTCTCAGCATTGTGGCTGAATTTGAGGGCTACTTTGATGGGTCCAATTTAAGCATCATAGGTGATTACCATTTACAAAACAAAGATGGTGAGTGCTATGATCTCTGTTGCAGATTTAAACCATGGCCAAAATTTAGGGATCGACCTAAATTTGTTGAATCAGAGCATATGTTCCTTTTGTATGATACATCGATGTATATGGGGACAGCTGAAGAAAGTTTCATCACAGAAAGTTTTGATGAGAACTATGAAGAGGTTTCCTTTAAGTTCTCTATCGTAGAGAGTGGAGTTAAATCTTTAAGCTCTTGCAAGATCAAAAGCTGTGGGGTTCGTCTACTCTATTATCCAAAAGATTTTTGCAAACCAACAATGGAGGATCATAATGAAGTTGATAGTAAATCTGATGATGCATATTATCGGTATGATGACCCTGAAGAGGAAGAACTAGACACAGGGTTTGGAGATGAACTAGATGCTGAGGAAGATGAGGAAGCAGATATTGAAGATGAAAATGAGCTATATGATGACGAAGAAGAAATACTAAACACCAAGAAGGCAGATGCTGGGGAGCAAGAACAAGTAGACTCTGACGAGGGGGAAAAGTATCCTGCTCCAAAACGATTGAAAAGATCAAATTCATGGAGTTAGGGAGACGGGAGCAAAAGAAACACTTGGTATTCCTTGATCAATTCCATCTCTTGTGGATGATCTACTTTATAGTCTTGTAATCTGTTTATAACTTGTACTGACGTGATTACTTTCTTTGCGACACGTCTAATGGATTCCTATGTTAAATTACATAGAAGCTTTTTGGATCACATATGCACGTGTGTTTTAGTTTAAATTCTTATTATGATCACATCTTTGTAGCAAAACCTATTGATTCTTCAGGGATTCTTGCATGTATCTACGTATCTGCATAAGACAAACATTATCTCCTGTTTCCACAGACTTCAGATGATCATATTTCGACGGACAAAAGAGCTAATGATGACAAAAACCTGTGGCATGCAACAAAATGCCAGTCAGATATCGTTAAGCATGAAAGAAGGAAACTTTCAACAAAATAACGAAGGAAACATTTTTTATTAAATTCAATAATACCAAATAATTCTAAACCTCTATTTCCATTTTATTTTTTATATTCTCATCACTCATTTCTATTTAATAAAATTATGTTTAATTAACTTGAATTATTTTGAGGTATTTTTATTATTCGACCAAAAGCTTTTCCATTAGGGATCTCTTCCTTTTATCTATTTTACTTTGATTTGTTGATTTCTTTTTCATAAATATGTTAATTTATTTAGTGTTTTTGTTGATAAATATTGTTATATGAATATGGAAATATCAAAATTTATACTGAAAAAAATATTATATGGTCCTGTATTTGAGTATAACAATAAATTTGACGACCTGAAGCGAGTGAGCGAGCAAGATTTCAAGACATGCAAGGCGTCGTCTCCGATCACCAGTTACACGGCGGGATCAGACAGGATTACATTAAAAAAGCTTGGTAACTATTACTTCATGTGTGGTTTTCCAGGTCACTGTGAAGCTGACCAGAGGATTCAACTCACCATCGCATCACCACCAAGGCGCCCAATGCCTCCTACTCAACTTACTTCCGATGCTTCTGCATCTTCTAAGTCCACTATCATTTCTCTTGCTATTCTTTCACCACACTTGTAATTTTGTTGTATGATGGATTATTATTGGGCTGTTCTTAATTTTTTATCTTTAGTTTGCTGGGTAGTTAGCACATTTTTAAATTTAATACCCTTACAAAGCAAGGGAGAGCAATACTTTTGAGCTTTGAAAGATTCTTATTATTGCTACCATATGTTATATTGTTTATCTGCTATAACACTATGAATCTTAAATTAATTGAAATGATTTCAGGAAATTAAAACAATATATATAAGTAATTATGACAATTCAAACTACAAAAACTTCTGGAGTGTACCATACTGATTAATTCCATCCTGCTTAATTCTTTCTTATCATCAAAGCTAGCTACTAGAGGGTTTGGTTCGATTCTGGTTCCCGGCGAAATGGGCTTACACTTCCTTCTCTCGCTTCTAATTTTACTCGTCAATTTGGAGCTCCAGACCCATTTAGTTCATGAATCAAAGAAAAGGGTTTGTTTGGTTTTTGTGGTGTTGAGATCTATCAAGAATGATTATGAAGCTGCAATTCTGGATCTTTGATTACAGAAGATAATCTTTGTTGGAGGTATTAGTTCCTTTTTCCTCTATTCTTTTTCACTGTTTGTGTGTGCATTTTTCTTTTCATTTAAAATACTTCCTTCTCTCTTCTTTTTCCCCTTCTCTAGGTGTCAAAATATATGATGCTTTACAAATGGCTTCAAAAGGTGAGGGCTAAATATGCTATTTAGCCCAACTGATAAGAGAAGAAAGAGACAGAATATTATAAAATTAGCGGCGCTTACCAACTAGTATTGGAATGTCAACTTATGTAGATGATTATATTATTCATGGCATTAACTCTCTCTAGGTCAACACGGCAAATCAGCAGAATTTGTCAATGCCTTAAGAAAATTGGAGAAAAGCACCTTTTGAGCAACTTCAGGGAAATTTTGCATATGGGAGGCATGTTCCCTCTTTCATTTTTTTTATTAAGATTTCAGATAAAGCTTATATGTTGACCTGAGAAATAACAAGCTAAAGACTGGTTAAATTCAATAACTGATCAGCTTGATATCTGCTAAATCCCCAAAATGGCTAATGATTCTTCAACTTCTTTCAGATGCATGGCCTCTCAAAGAAGTAATGATGTGTTCATTAGTTTTAGAGGTGAAGACACTGGTGACAATTTTACTAGCCATCTCTATGCTGGTCTGTGTAGGAAAAAGATCCAAACCTTCATTTGTAATAAAATCAAGAGAGGAGATGAGATTTCCCGTGCAATATTGAAAACAATTGAAGCATCTAAGCTCGCTGTGATCGTTTTCTCAGAAGAGTATGCTTCTTCCAAATGCTGCTTGGAAGAACTCCTAAAGATACTTGAATGCAGAAAAGAAAAAGGACAGATTGTTGTACCAGTCTTTTATCATGTAGATCCCTCTCATGTTCGCAACCAATCTGGGAATTTTGGAGAAGCATTTTCTGAAGCTGTAAAACATTTCAGTGAGCAGGAGCAGAGCTGGAGGTCTGCTTTGAAAGAAGCAACAAATCTATCTGGTTGGGACTCGTCGATGGTTAGGTGTCTCTTTTAACTTGCTCTTCCTATTGATGCAAACTGATTAGAGTTTATCATGCTAAAATACTATGTATGAAATAGTTCATTGATGGTTATGCATGCAACTGGAGAATAATTTGTCATTCAATTTGAGCAAGCATGCAAATATTTTTTAGAAGTAAGAATTCCTGGTTTCATGCTTCTTTCCTTTTTAAGTAGTTACCCGAGGTTTTTCTTATTGCATACTTTTAGAGTGTACGTTTATCGTTTTTAAAATATCATTCTAAGTTTCATAAATCTGTGATGTTGTTGATCAAATTATCATCATATGCGAAAATGTCTCCTCAAACATGAAGCATATTCCCTTTTCAAGTCCTTGGTCTGTTTCAGATTACTGTGATTAACTCCTCCATCTTGCAGGCCTGAATCCATACTTGTTGATGAAATTGTGAGTGATATTTTGAAGAAATTGGATCTTGCTTCCTCAAGTGTTCTAAAGGAAAGCTTGGTTGGGATATATCCACGAGTCAGTAAAGTTATTTCTTTATTATGCATTGGATCACCAGATTTTCGTATGGTAGGAATTTGGGGGATGGGTGGCATTGGTAAGACCACCATTGCTGAGGCAGTATTTAACCGAATTTCAAGTCATTTTGAAAGTTGTTATTTCCTGAATAAACTCCGGGAAGCAGAGAAGAGAGGTGACCTCCCTCGTTTGAGAGACGAACTTCTTTCAAATGTCTTAAACGAAGAGAATTTACGTGTATGCACTCCCACTATAGGAAGTGCTTTTATCAAGAGTAGGCTCCAGAGTAAAAGAGTGCTCATAGTTCTTGATGATGTGGATGATCTGGCACAATTAGAATTTTTGTTTGGAGGGCTTGATAAATTAGGTCCAGGAAGTCGTGTAATCTTAACTACTAGGGATAAGCAAATATTAAATTCTTATGATATTGTGGACATATACGATGTAGAGAAGTTGAATGATCATCATGCCTTCGAGCTCTTTTGTCAACATGCATTTAAAAAAGATAATCCATCTAAATCTTATATTGAGCTTTCAATGAAGGTTATAGACTATGCTCATGGGATTCCTCTGGCGCTCAAAGTCTTAGGCTCCAATCTTTGTCATAAAAGTGAAGAACACTGGGAGAGTGCACTGAGGAAGCTGAAAAGAGTTCCTAACCTGAAAATTCAGGAGGTGCTGAAAATCAGTTATGATGCACTGGATAAAGATTTAAGCAATATATTTCTTGATATTGCATGTTTCTTTAAAGGGCAGCTTAGAGATGATGTTGAAAGAATTCTAGGTGGCTGTTATGGTCATTCTGTCTTGTCAGGAATAGATGTTCTCATCGATAAATCTCTCATAAGTGTTTCAAATAAAAGGATAGAAATGCATGATTTGTTGCAAGAGATGGGTTGGTCTGTTGTCCGCCAAGAATCTGAGATAGAGCCTGGAAAAAGAAGTCGGTTGTGGACTCCTGAGGATATCTATCATGTATTGACAAAAAATACAGTAAGAACAAAATATCTTAACATCATTCTTATCATTTGTAGTTTTCCAGGAAAGAAATTCACTTTTGTTGAACACTTAAAAAGCTTAAACATAAACAATATTTTACCATCTATGCTTATAGCAATCTCCGAATGTTGTTATACAGGGGACTGAAACAATTAGAGGCATATTCCTTGATGAATCAAAAGTAAAAGAGATGAAGCTAAGCCCAATGATTTTTTCAAAAATGTATAATCTTAAATTCCTCAAGATTTATCATGAAAGCTACCAAAAAAACTCTAAAGTGTGCCTTCCACGTGGTCTTAAATTGCTTCCTGATGAGCTGAGGTATCTGTACTGGGATGCGTTTCCATTAAAATCTCTGCCATGTAAGTTTCGTCCAGAGTACCTTGTGGAACTTTATCTACCTTATAGCAAGATTAAGCAACTTTGGAGTGGAACCCAGGTATAATTTCGATATTATGCTTCTTTTAACAAAAATGGAAGATTTCACAAGTAATTGAATTGTTAATTTTCTGAGTAGAAGATATTTAAATCAAGGTTCAGGAAAGTAGCTTTTTTTATATTAGTAGTGAGAATATAATATAAAAATACTAAGTTTTTGGATATTTGGCCGTCCAAAGTAATTATTTAACTTCCATGAAACTTTTCTATGGTTAATCATGACTTAAGATTTGTTTGTTTAATAGAAATATATTTTGTGATTCTAATGTACACTATCATTTTTTGTTTTTCCAAATTCTCTTACAGGAACTTGTCAACTTGGAAAAGATGTATCTTGCCGGGTGCAAGAATTTGATAGAATTACCAGACCTCTCATTAGCCACGAATATTAAGGATATGACTCTTAGGCACTGCAAAAGCATAGTTGAAATACCCTCATCCATTGGACATCTTAACAAACTTACCCATTTGGATTTGAGTGGCTGTATAAAGCTTAAGAGTCTACCAACAAACATCAACTTGAGATCTCTTGAATTCCTAAATTTATTTGGCTGCACTAAAATGGCTACGTTTCCAGAGATCTCAAGGAATATAAAATATTTATACTTGAATGGAACTGGAATAGAAGAAGTGCCATCATCGATTAAGCATATATCTAGCCTTTTGGAATTGAATTTGTCAAACTGCACGAGACTTGTGAATATTTCAAGCTCTATTCAGGGTTTGAATTGTCTCCAAGTCCTAAATCTGAATGGCTGCACAAATGTCACAATGCTTCCCGAAATTTCAGAGAAAGTGGACAATTCATATTTGAATATGACAAGCGAAGAAGATCCGGCTTCTATTGGTTGTCTCTCTGCACTTCGCGAGTTGTGGTTGCATAAATGCCCAAGGCTTAAGAGTCTCCCACCTTACATTTTAATGTTGAAGTCTCTTGAATCTCTTTATGCTACCGAAACTTCTATAGAACAATTACCATCAATCTTGAAAGACTCAAGCAACCTAACATACTTATGCATTTCAGGATGCGAAGGTCGAGAGCCAGTGCCTCTACACCTTACTTCTTTAATAGATTTCCAATTTTTGACAAGTCTAGAACTGAGCAATTTACATATAACAGAAATCCCTGAAGACATTGACTGCTTATTGTCATTAGAAAGTTTAGATCTAAGTAGCAATGACTTTAAGAGCATACCTGGAAGCATCAAACAACTTTCTATGTTGAGATATCTTACAATAAGCAACTGCAATAGACTTCAATTGCTACCAGAGCTTCCTCCGAGTGTAGCATCTTTACATGCACATGATTGCTCGTCACTAGAAAGAATATTAGGTGAGCAAAAATTCCCGAGGATTGGAGGTGAGGGGAGCTACATATTCAGTAATTGCTTCAAATTGAATCAAAATGAATACAAGACCATTGTGGCTAATGTACAGTTTAGAATTCAGCATCTGATGGAAAGTGATGAAGAAGATGAGGTCTCATATCTTTCTCTAATTCATTGTTTCATGCTTCCTTGCATGTTATTCTAGTTTATAAACAAGTTATATACTAGATCCAAGCATCTCTGCTTTCTTCACAGATTGTTTCATGATACTTTTACGACATATTATCTTATGGTATATAAATAACCAATCTACATGCATAGGATTCTTTCATTTCATTCTGAAAAATGCACTAATTTCTGACATCTTGTTGGCACAGTTTGGAACAAGTCAAGTTGCTATCTGTTTACCGGGAAGTGAAATTTCAGACTGGTTCAACCATAAAAGCAACACGTCTTCAATAACCATCCAGCTATCTCCCCATTGGTTCAATAGCAAGTTTTTTGGTTTTGCTCTCTGCATTGTGGCCGAATTTGATGGCTACTTTGATGGTTTCAATTTAAGCATCATATGTGATTATCATTTAGAAAACAAAGATGGTGAATGCTATGATCTCTGTTGCAGATTTAAACCATGGCCAAAATTTAGGGATCGGCCTAAATTTGTTGAGTCAGAGCATATGTTCTTTTTGTATGATACATCAATGTATATGAGGACAGCTGAAGAAAGTTTCAGCGAAGAAAGTTCCGATGAGAACTATGAAGAGGTTTCCTTTAAGTTCTCTATTGTAGAGAGTGGAGTTAAATCTTTAAGCTCTTACAAGGTCAAAAGCTGTGGGGTTCGTCTACTCTATGATGCAAGAGAATTTTGGGAATCACCAATGGACGATGATAATGAAGTTGATAGTATATCTGATGATGCATACTATGATTATTATGACTCTGAAGAGGAAGAACTAGACACAGAGTTTGAAGATGAACTAGATACTGAGGAAGATGAGGAAGCAGATATTGAAGATGAAGATGAGTTATATTATGATGAAGAAGAAATACTACACACTGAGAAGGCAGATGATGAAATAAACGCTGTGGAGCAAGAACAAGAACAAGTAGACTCTGATGAGGAGGAAAAGTATCCTGCTCCAAAACGATTGAAAAGATCAAATTCATGGAGTTAGGTGAGTTGAAGATAAAGAAACAATTGGTATTCCTTGATCAATTTCATCTCTTGCGGATGATTTACTTCATGCTGATGAATGTTGGAGGCAAAAGTGTTAGGATCCATAGATCCCAAACGGGTCCCCACAAAGAACCTAAGGTATCTTGATGGAGCATGACTGGGTCAACAACACGTGCACCCACAGAATCGGTCTCACTTATCTACCTCCAACGGAAGATCCGCTCCACTCCACAGCAGCAACCCCCCACAATGTCACTTACCCACTTTCAACTGAACAACTGCTCCACTCCACAACAACAACTCCCCACAACGGAAGTGACCACGATCCTTATCCTTTTATTTTTCATGCCGTAAATGTAAGACTTTATCATTATCATGTAATCACTTGTTGGCTATTTAAAGCCTGCAATTTTAAATGGAATGTCAAGTAAAAATTTCAACCCAAATTCTGGTTTCTTTCTCGCCTTAAGCAGAAAGTATTTTCTTGTTTTCTTCAAGCTTTGATTGGGACCAACATTGGTATCAGAGCAGGTTACTATGTCGACCAACAAGGAACGAATTCAGAATTTGGAGGTTGGCCTCGGAGGAGTGCAAGATCATTTAAGCCGAATGGAAATCGGAATGGTCGACCGATTTTGGGCGCTTGAAGAATCCATCCAACGATTGACCAACTCCATCGCATCTGGCAGAGAGGGCTCTAGTAGCTACCACCCCCTTCGTCCCAGCTTGCCTCCTGCCAACCACGACACAAATCCACAACTCGAAGAGAACAGCCGCAACCTATTCTATTCCAAACTCGCCAAGCTGGAGTTCCTGGTCTTCGCCGGGGGTGATCCGACTAAATGGTTGTGCCAGGTCCGCCAATTCTTCTCCTATCAAGGCACCACCGGGCAACACAAAGTGTCTCTTGCAGCCTACCACCTAGAAGGAGAGGCCAATCAGTGGTCGCAATGGCTGAACCAAAATTACAAAGAAGAGGGAAGAGAACTCACCTGGACCGGGTTTGAAGAGGAGCTGTGGATGTGGTTCGGGCCGACCGAGTTTGAAAACTTTGATGAGGCTCTAGCCCACATCCGTCAGACCGACCCAATCTGTGATTGCTAGAGGGAGTTCGAAAAATTGGGCAACAGAGTCCATGGGTGGCCTCAACGGGCCCTAGTTGGAGCCTTCATTGGTGGGCTCAAGCTCTAGATAGCAGATGGGATTTGGATGTTCAAGCCCAGGACACTCAGAGACGCCATGGGCTTGGCCCGAATGCGGGAAGAGTAGGTGGGTCGACAAAGCCGACTGACCCGACCCGGGAGAGCCCAACGCACCCAACACCTATCATCCTTACCCGATCCTCTTCCGCGAACCCTAGCCGCCATGCTCGCAATGCCCAAGAGGCTCACCTGGAAAGAAATGCAATGACGGAGATCTCAAGGGTTGTGCTTTAACTGCGACGAGCGCATCACGGCTGGCCATCGTTGTCGCGAATCGCAGCTCCTGCTACTTAAAGGACGTGGCGAAGAAGATGAAGACGCAGATGGTCCCGAGCTTAAAATCTCCTTGCACGCTCTCACAGGTTGGACACCGGCTTGCACCATGCGAGTCGCCGCCACCATCGGACATCAGGAAGTAGTCGCTCTCATCGATAGTAGCTCCACGCACAATTTCATTTGTGAAAAGGTAGCAAGCCGATTACGGCTTCCAATCGTTCCAACAGCCCCGTTTTCAATGAATGTGGCCAACGGTAACACCTTGAAATACCAAGGACGGTTTGACAATGTTGCCCTGCAAATCCAAGGTACCCCCTTTTCACTTACACTCTTTTCTTTACCACTGACGGGGTTGGATGTTGTTTTGGGTGTCCAGTTGTTAGAAAACCTCAGCATCGTGACCTGCGATTGGAAGAGGTTCACAATGGCATTCCAATGGAACTGTCAGAAGCAGCTTCTGTGAGATCTTGATGCCCCTCCTATTCAGGCCGCTTCGCGAGAAGAGATCAACAAGAAAGCTAGTGAACGACTTGTATGCAGTTTGCTTGCTCTCCATCAGCACAGCCGATTCTGCCACTGCCAATCCAAAATTACAGAAGTTGTTGGCTGAGTTTTCGGGTCTTTTTCAGGAGCCCGATCGACTTCCCCCAGCTAGAGAAGTCTCACACCACATCAACCTCAAGGAAGGAAGTGAACCAGTCAATGTTCGACTATATCGATACGCGTATTTCCAAAAGGCCGAAATTGAAAAGCAAGTAGACGAGATGATTACTTCCGGGCTCATCTGACCCAGCTCTATTCCATTTTCATCCCCGGTTTTGTTAGTCAGAAAGAAAGACGACACTTGGAGGTTCTGCACCGACTACCAGGCACTCAACACAGTCACCATCAAGGACCGTTTTCCTATTCAAACGGTCGATGACATGTTAGATGAGCTATATGGTGCCACTCGCTTCACCAAATTGGATCTAACATTCAAATATTACCATATTAGAGTCCACCCCTGAGGATGTCCACAAAACAGCGTTCCAAACTCACAATGGCCACTACGAATATCTGGTAATGCCTTTCGGACTCTGCAATGCCCCATCTACCTTTCAAGCTATTATGAATGTCATATTTCAGCCATACTTACACAAATTTGTGTTAGTATTTTTTGATGATATTCTAGTATATAGCCTTGACTGGCAATCTCACCTAGTGCATGTGCGACAAGTCTTTGAACTTTTGAGGCAAAACAGGTTCTTTATCAAGCTCAAAAAATATGTGTTTGGCCAGCAAAAATTAGAATATTTGGGCCACATCATTACACCGAATGGGGTACAAGTTGATCAGAGTAAGATTCAAGTAATGTTAGATTGGCCAAGCCCGACCACTGTCACAGAACTCCGCAGATTTTTAGGGCTAATCGGCTACTACAGAAAATTTGTAAAAGATTATGGGCTCATTGCCAGGCAATTGACACAGCTCCTTAAAAAAGGGCAGTTTGAATGGAACGGCACAGCAAAGACAGCCTTCAAAAGCTTGAAGCAAGCCATGACCTCTACCCCCACACTGGCTCTACCTAACTTTAGTGAGCCATTAACCTTTGAGATTGATGCCTTCGGAATCAGGATAGGAGCAGTCCTCAGTCAACAAGGGAAACCCTAGCTTACTTAAGCAGAGCTTTGAGAGTTGCGAAGCACTCTTGGTCCACTTATGCCAAAGAAATGTTAGCCGTTGTTATTGCAGTACAGACTTGGAGATCATATCTGATGGGCAGAAAATTTTTTATTTAGACAGACCATTGCAGTCTCAAATACCTACTCAAATAGCGGATCACCACTCCAGAACAACAAATATGGATATCCAAACTATTTGGGTACGATTATGAGATCACATATAAGCCAGACAAAGAAAATGCAGCAGTAGATGCCTTCTCCAGAAACGTTATAGGGTTGTCCCTGGATGCCCTATTCATCCATCAGAATCAGATTTGGGATGACATCAGGAAAGAAACAGAAACACACCCCTATATGCAGAAGCTCAATAAACTGGCAGAAGAGCAAAAGGGTGGGTCTTATACCGCAAGAAATAAATTGATTTATTATAAGCATCGGGTTGTCCTACCCCTTCAGTCTCATCTGATATCACAACTTTTACAGTCTTACCATGATTCACCATTAGGGGGACATTCCGGACTCCTCTGCACCTACAAAAGATTGACACAGCAATTTCATTGGTTATTTATAAAAAATGTAGTTTAAGAGTATGTGTCCGCTTGTGAAACCTGTTAGAGAATAAAAACAGAGATACTAGTACTTGCAAATCTCCTCTAACCCTTACCCATTCCATGCCAAGTGTGGGAAGACATCACGATGGATTTTATAGAAGGCTTACCTCTCTCCAGTGGCAAGAGCACTATTCTGGTAGTAGTCGACCGCCTCAATAAATCTGCACATTTTCTAGCACTAGCTCACCCCTACACAGCTAGGACGGTGGCTGAGAAATTTGTAGAGGGAATAGTTAAGCTACATGGGATGCCCGGCACTATAGTCAGTGGTCGAGACCCGATATTCGTCAGTCACTTCTGGAAGGAATTTTTCAAAATGTTGGCACATAACTAAAAATGAGCTCAACTTACTACCCCCAGACGGATGGCCAATCCGAGGTAGTCAACCGATGTCTCGAATAGTACCTGAGATGTTTAGGTCACCAACGACCTAATAAATGAAGCTCACTGCTTTCATGGGCAGAATTTTGGTACAATACTACTTATCATGCCGCCATCAAAATGACTCCCTTTCAAGCTCTTTACGGGTGACCTCCCCCCGCCATACCGTACTATCATTCAGGGATGACTTCGGTCCACGAAGTAGATCAACAGTTACTGGGGCGAAATGAATTATTGCAACAACTGAAAACCAATCTCCATGCTGCCCAGAATAGCATGCAACATTATGCCAACACCAAGAGACGCCACTTGGAATTCTAGGAAGGAGACTGGGTTTTTCTCAAGTTACAACCCTACCGCCAATAGACTGTCTTCTGCTGGGCCCTTCAGAAATTGGCTTGTCAGTACTATGGACCTTACCAAGTTGAGAGACGCATTGGTCCAGTCGCCTATAAACTCAAATTACCGGCAGAGGCTCGTATTCACCCAGTTTTCAATATGTCCTTACTCAAAAAGCAAGTAGGCGAATCAGTTTTCACCATCAAGGATTTCCCCACTATTACCGAGGAAGGTACTATCTTATTCCACCCACATCAAATCCTGGACACACATTGGCTGAAAAAAGGCGGTAAATTTGTAGAACAAAGCTTGGTCCACTGGAAAAATCTGTCCACCGAAGATGCCACATGGGAAAACACTTCTGACATCATCACCCAATTTCCTGACCTTGAGGACTATGTCACTCAAAAAGGAGGGAGTGATGTTAGGATCCGTAGATCCCAAGGGGTCCCTACAAAGAACACAAAGTATCTTGATGGAACGTGACTGGGTCAACAACACGTGCACCCACAACGGAAGTGACTACGATCCTTATCTTTTTATTTTTCATGTCGTAAATGTAGGACTATATCATTATCATGTAATCGTTTATTGGCTATTTAAAGCCTGCAATTTTAGATGGAATGTCAAGTAAAAATTTCAACTCAGATTTTGGTTTCTTTCTCGCCTTAAGCAGAAAGTATTTTCCTGTTTTCTTCAAGCTTTGATTGGGACCAAACAAGAAGCTTGCTGTTTTTGTATTTATGATCAAAACTGAGAGAGAATAATACAGAAATTTAAATCTGAATCCGTGGGTCTGCAGTGAAAAAAAAAAAGAGCAAAAAAATGCAGAGAAAAATGCAGAAGAGAATACAGCAGAGTGAGAAACAGCTTCTAAAAAAGTGAACTCTGTATATTGTAGTAGTTCATCAGCCTTACATATATATAGCATTTTTAAGGGAAGATATTTTGCTAAAATACATACAAGCTGTCAGCAAAAAGGTCAAATAAAACACATCATTTTGTCAACCAAAACAAGCAAAAGTTGCTGATTTTCTTGCTTCAAAACATGCTTCCCCATTCCTTTCAACTATCACTTACTAAAGCAGAATAAAGAAAAAATAATCATAATTTCTTGACTTCAGCAATCACTGTTCAAGAAAAACTCAACTGCTAACATTCCTCCTTGAGTTTTCTTTTGAACAGCCCAAGTTTGGTTCTCAATTCTTAAACTATTCCCTTGGCAAAGCTTTAGTTAGGATGTCAGCAAGTTGTTCCTCTGATTTGCAATGCTCCAAATGGATCTCTTGATCTTCTCAGCTTTGTGCAAAAAATGAAACTTAATTTTTATATGCTTAGTCCTCCCATGTTGCACGAGAATCTCTCCAAGATATGACATAGCAAATTTTTTCATCATCAATTGTTTAAATCGCTGCACCAGCTGCTTGAGGTCATACAATGCTTTCTTTAACTTGTATACTATGTCAGGCTTTCCCTCAAGTACAAAACTCTGAGGTTGTTCAATAAAAATCTCCTCCTGCATAGCAAGTTGCCACTCCTTGTACGCCACAAGTTCTTCATAGTTTATTGATTTAATGATTGTCAAATTGCACCTTTCATAATCTTCTGCCAGTAACTTGGTTTTTGTATTTGGTGTGTCTGCAGTTAGATTATCAAATTCTACAGAATCAAACTGAACCTTTTCAACAGGAGCACTTTGGGAACTTGAATCTACAATAACTGCATCTTCTATGAGCTCCTTTGCTTCAATTTTTTTTATCCCAATTCCAAAATGTTGATTAATCACAAGCACATCCCTACTCTTTTGCATAAACTTCAAAGAGTCAACATCGTCATTGGTAAATCTTTTGTGCCACAAGCAGGTCAAATTATCCTTGACAATAAAAGCATGTTGATTTGCATATTTCAGATCAAGTATATAGTTATTTTCATTTTTCTTAATATTTGTTACTACCATATTTGTAGGATCATAAATAAAACAGTAATTATTTTTTAATAAAATAGAATAATCCTTATTTTGCATTTGAGCAACACTCAACAAATTTTGCTCTAAAACAGAAATAAAGAGTACATTAGTTATGAGTTTGATACCTTGTTTAGTTTGAACTGGTATTGAGTCTTTTCCTTGAGGTTCGACAACTGTCTCATTGCCAAGTTTTACTTCAATTTTGCAATTAACATCTAAGTTGCTAAACAACATACGATCCTTTGTCATATAGTTTGCGCATCCACTGTCAACATACCAGAAATCACTTCCAGTCACACAATATGCCTCAATCATCATGAAAAGATAACTCTCCTGCTGTTCATAGTTCTCAACAAAATAGACTTCCTGTTGCTGAAGTAGTTGCTGCTGTTGTTAATGCTCATTCTTTTGCTGTGATGTTTGATTTTTTCTCTTTCGATATACATTCTCTGAATGACCATATTTTTTGCAAATCTTGCATTGTACATTCTTTCAACACTTATTCTCAGGATAATTGGATTTATCACAACTTCCACAAGGAGAATATTTTCCTTTTTATGACGAATTTTCTTAACTCTTTGGCTGCTTTCCTTTACTCGTTGAGGATTGACCTTCATTTTTTAAAGTTAAGGACCCAAACTTGTGACTCTGCCTTATTTGAAAAGTATTTTCAATAATTTCATCATTTCTGATTGAAAACTTCTGCTCTTGAGCCTATAGCTTACTGATAAGTTCAACAACAGTAAACTTCTCAAGATCGCATGTTTTTTCGATCACAGACAGGTTTGATTCAAACTTATCAAGGAGACTGATCAGAATTTTTTCAACCACTCTCTTATCTTTGAATTCTTCTCCAAGCAATCTTATTTTATTAATAAAATTCATAACTCTTATAAAATACTCTCTAATACTCTCTCCCTCATGCATTCTCAACAACTCATACTTCTTTTTTTAGAGTCAACAATTTTACTATTTTCACTTTAGCACTCCCAGTATATTCTTCCCTCAAATAATCCCAAGCTTTCTTGACTGTCTTGCCACCAGCCTTGGGAATATGTCATCAGACACTCTACAAAATGAAGAATTGAAAGAGTTTTGAAAAACCTCATGGACCCTTTTGCATCTTGCCTAATCTGCAGTAGGAAATGATTTTCGGGTAATGGAACTATTATGTACAAGAAATGATTTTCGGGTAATGGAACTATTATGTACAAAACTCCTCCACAACACTCTACAGATCATAAGCAAGAAGATAAGCTTCCATTCTCACTGCCCAATAATCATAATTCTCCCCTGTAAATACTAGTGGAGTTGGCAAGTTGATATTTGAAGGCATCTGGATTACTCACAACTCAAGACCCTTAAAGAATCCTGCTCTGATACAATTGTTGGAGGCAAAAGCTTATCGTTCTTGTGTTTGTAATTTCAAAACAGAGAGAGAATAATACAGAAATTTAAATCTAAATGTGTGAGTCTGCAGTGAGAAAAAAAAAAAAAATAGAGGAAATGCAGAAGAGAATACAGCAGAGTTAAAGAGAGCTTCTGGAAAAGTGAATTCTCTATATTGTAGTTCATCAGCCTTACATATATATATATAGCTTTTTTATGGAAAGATATTTTATTCCGGCAAATACAAGCTGTCAGCAAAAAAATCAAATAAAACACGTTATTTTGTTAATCAAGAGAAGCAAGAGTTGCTGATTTTCTTGCTTCAAAACATGTTTACCCATTCCTTTCATTTACCACTTACTAACTAAAGTAGAATAAAGAAAAAATAATCATAATTTCTTAACTTCAGCAATCACTGTTCAATAAAAACTCAACTGCTAACAATATGTGACTCCATAAGCTTGTAATCTGTTTATATCTTGTACTGATGTGATTACTTTCTTTGCGACACTTTTTATGGATTCCTATGTTAAATTCCATAGAAGCGTTTTAGATCACATATGCACGTAGTGTTTTAGTTTAAATTCTGATTATGGTTACATCTTTGTAGTGAAACCTACTAATTCTTCAGGAATTCTTGCATATATCTACGTATCTAAGTAAGACAAACGTTATCTCCGGTTTCCACAGATTTCAGATGATCATATTTTGATGGACAAAAGAGTTAATGATGACAAAAACCTGTGGCATACAACAAAATGCCAGCCGGATTTCTTTAAGAATGAAGGAAGGAAACTTTCAAGAAAATACAGAAGACACCTTGACAAGAGGTGGTGTATCATTCTTAATACATATGTATATATATATATATACACACTGGGGATTTTGCAGTCTTATTCTATCTTGTATTTCAAACATGGATTCCTTCTTCTTGTACTGCTTCTAAAATCAAGCATGATTTGTTTGTGTCAGAGGTGACGAAATTTTTTATTAAAAAATATGATATTTTTATATAATGTGAATTAAAATCTAGAACATAACTATTGCAATCGTCTTCTTCGTAACTTCATTCTTAATGTATTATTCTCATTCAACTCTGGATTCCGCAAGGTGAGTATTTGGTTTTTTCAGTCGATTCAGTTTGTAATTTTGCAACTTTCTTAAGAGTTTAAGTTTGAAAAGTCAAAGTGTGTAGGGAGATATTCTAATACAAATTAATTTAATCAATATTATTTATTTTAGAATTCAAAGAGTATCATTTATATTACATCTTCAAAAGAAATTATATTTACGTGAATTAAGAAAACTTTTATATCATAATAGAGCTAGTGTATTATTTACTTTTTTTAATTATAAATTATTTACTACCATGATAATAGATGTCTGTTAATTTTTAACTTTACTTATATTTATATATAATAAATGTACTGAAATTGATATATAATAATTTAATTAAATCAAGAGAAATAATTTTATTTTTAATATGTATCAGACTAACACATCACAGTAAAAAATCTGTTCATTTTAACAATTTTTTTTTCAAGAGGCAACATGATAATTTTACATACATAGAAATATTCAAAAATTAATATTACAGAAGACTGTAGTGTATACCATACTGATCAATTCAATCCTGTTTGATTCCTTCTTCTCATCAAAGCTAGCTACTAGAGGGTTTGGTTCGTTCTGGTTCCAGGCGAAATGGAGTTCCAGTTCCTTCTTTCGCTTCTCGTTTGGCTCGTCAGTTTGGAGCTCCAGACCCATTTGAGTCTATTCATGAATCAAAGAAAAGGATTTTCTTGGTTTTTGTGGTGTTTGAGATCTTAAGAATGATTGCGAGATCTGGATTTTGGATTACAGAAGATAATCTTTGTTGGAGGTATTGTTTCCTTTTTCCTCTTTTCTTTTTCACTGTTTGGATTACGAAATCTGAATGTGTTGTTTGTATGTGCATTTTTCTTTTCATTTAAGAAACTTCCTTCTTTTTTCTCTCCTCTCTGAGTCAAAAGGCATGAATTGCAGTTTAAGAATTTCTTATTTCCAGTTGAGTCTCTTCAGAAATGGGCTCAAAAGTTGAGGGCTAAATACGTAATTTACCCCAGACTTACAGGAGACGAAAGAAACAGAATAATATAAAATTAGAATATCAAACTTATATTATTCATGGCATTAACTTATTCTTAGGGAACCCGGCAAATCAGCCGAATTTGTCAATGCCATAAGAAAATTGGAGAAAAAGAAACTTTTTGAGTAACTTCAGGGAACTTTTGTATATGGGAGGCATGTTCTCTCTTTCATTTTTTCTAAAGATTTCAGAAAAGGCTTATATGTTCCCCCTGAGAAATAACAAGCTAAAACACTGGTTAAGTTCAATAACTGATCAGCTTAATATCTGCTAAATCCCCAAAATGGCTTATGATTCTTCATCTTCTTTCGGCTGCTTTGCCTCTCAAACAAGTAATGATGTGTTCATTAGTTTTAGAAGTGAAGACACTGGTCACAACTTTACTAGCCATCTCTATGCTGGTCTTTGTAGGAAAAAGATCCAAACCTTCATACGTAATAAACTCAAAACAGGAGATGCGATCTCTCCTGCAATATTGAAAGCAATTGAAGCTTCTAACCTCTCTGTGATCGTTTTCTCCAAAGAGTATGCTTCTTCCAAATGCTGCTTGGAAGAACTCCTAAAGATACTTGAGTGCAGGAAAGAAAAAGGACAGATTGTTATACCAGTCTTCTATCATGTAGATCCCTCTCATGTTCGCAACCAATCTGGCCGTTTTGGAGATATATTTTCTGAAGCTGTAAAACGTTTCAGTGAGCAGGAGCAGAGCTGGAGATCTGCTTTGAAAGAAGCAGCAAATCTATCTGGGTGGGACTCGTCCGTGGTTAGGTATCTCTTTTAACTTGCTCTTCTTATTGATGCAACTGATTAGAGTTTATCATGCTGACAATACAATGTATGAAATATCCCATTGATGGTTGATATGTATGCAACTGGAGAATTATTTGCCATCCAACTTGAGCTAGCATGCAAGAATTGTTTAGAAGTAAGAGGTCCTGTTTTCATGCTTCGTTTCTTTTTAACTAGTTACCTGAGGGCTTCTTGTTGCATGCTATTGGAATGTAGAATATTCATTTTTAGAATGATACATTCTAAGTTTCATGAATCTGTGATGTTGTTGATCAAATTATCATCATATGCCAAAATGTCTAGTCAAACATGAAGCACATTCACTCTTCAAGTGCTTGGTCTGTTTCAGATTATTGCAATTAACTCCTCCATCTTGCAGGCCTGAATCCATCCTCGTTGATGAAATTGTGAGTGATATTTTGAAGAAATTGAATCTTCTTTCATCTAGTGTTCTAAAGGAAAGCTTGGTTGGGATATATCCACGAGTCAGTAAAGTTATTTCTTTAGTATGCATTCGATCACCAGACTTTCGTATGGTAGGAATTTGGGGAATGGGTGGCATTGGTAAGACCACCATTGCTGAGGCAGTATTCAATAAAATTTCCAGTCATTTTGAAAGTTGTTATTTTCTGAATAAACTCCGGGAAGCAGAGAAGAGAGGTGACCTCCCTCGTTTGAGAGACGAACTTCTTTCAAATGTCTTAAACGAAGAGAATTTACGTGTATGCACTCCCACTATAGGAAGTGCCTTTATCAAGAGTAGGCTCCAGAGTAAAAGAGTACTGATAGTTCTTGATGATGTGGATGATCTGGCACAACTAGAGTTTTTGTTTGGAGGGCTTGATAAATTTGGTCCCGGAAGCCGTGTAATAGTGACTACTAGGGATAAACAAGTACTAAATTCTTATGACATTGGAGACATATATGATGTAGAGAAGTTGAATGATCATGATGCCTTCCAGCTTTTTTGTCAATATGCATTTAATCAAGATAATCCTTCTAAATCTTATATTGAGCTTTCAATGAAGGTTATAGACTATGCTCATGGGATTCCTCTGGCGCTCAAAGTCTTAGGCTCCTATCTTCGTCATAAAAGTGAACGACACTGGGAGAGTGCACTGAGGAAGATGAAATTAGTTCCTAACCTGAAAATTCGGGAGGTGCTTAAAGTCAGTTATGATGCACTGGATAAAGAATCAAGCGATGTATTTCTTGATATTGCATGTTTCTTTAAAGGGCAGCTTAGAGATGATGTTGAAAGAATTCTAGGTGGCTGTTACGGTCATTCTATCTTGTCAGGAATAGATGTTCTCATTGATAAATCTCTCATAAGTGTTTCAAATAAAAGGATAGAAATGCATGATTTGTTGCAAGAAATGGGTTGGTCTATTGTCCGCCAAGAATCTGAGATAGAGCCTGGAAAAAGAAGCCGGTTGTGGACTCCCGAGGACATCTATCATGTATTGACAAAAAATACAGTAAGAACAAAATATCTTAACATCATTCTCTATCATTTCTAGTGGTTCCAGGAAAGAAATCTGCTGAACACTATCATTCTCTATCATTTCTAGTGGTTCCAGGAAAGAAATCTGCTGAACACTTACTTAAAAAGCTTAAACGTAAACAATATTTTATCCTTTATGCTTATGACAATCTCCAAATGTTGTTTATACAGGGGACTGAAACAATAAGAGGCATATTCCTTGATGAATCAAAAGTAGAAGAGATGAAGTTAAGCCCAATGACTTTTTCAAAAATGTACAATCTTAAATTCCTCAAGATTTATCATAGAAGCTGCAAAAAAAACTCTAAAGTGTGCCTTCCACGTGGTCTTAAATCGCTTCCTGTGGAGCTGAGGTATCTGTACTGGAACGCATTTCCATTAAAATCTCTGCCATGTAAGTTTCGTCCAGAGTACCTTGTGGAACTTTATCTACCTAAGAGCAAGATTAAGCAACTTTGGTATGGAGCCCAGGTATAATTTCAATATGGTGCTTCTTTTAACAAAAATGGCAGATTTCACAAGTAATTGAATTGTTAATTTTCTGAGTAGAAGATATTTAAATGAAGGTTCAGGAAAAGCTTTTTTGATATTATTCATAATTAGCTAGAATATAATATAAAATAATAAGTTTTTGGACAATTTGTTGTCCAAAGTAGTTATTTAACTTCCATGGAACTTTTTTTATGGTTAATCATGACTTATGTTTTGTCTGTTTACTAGAAGTATATTTTGTGATTCTAAGATATGTTATCATTTTTCTTTTTAAATTATTTTACAGGAACTTGTTAACTTAGAAAAGATGAATCTTGCTGGGTGCAAGAACTTGATGGAATTACCAGATCTCTCATTAGCCAGGAATATTAAGGATATGACTCTTAGGTACTGCAAAAGCCTAGTTGAAATACCCTCATCAATTGGACATCTCAACAAACTTACCCATTTGGATTTGAGTGGTTGTATAAAGCTTAAGAGTCTACCAAGAAACATCAACTTGAGATCTCTTGAATTCCTAAATTTATTTGGCTGTACTAAAATGGCTACATTTCCAGAGATCTCAAGGAATATAAAATATTTATACTTGAATGGCACTGGAATAAAAGAAGTGCCATCATCGATTAAGCATATCTGTAGCCTTCTGGAATTGAATTTGTCAAACTGCATGAGACTTGTGAATATTTCAAGCTCTATTCAGGATTTGAATCATCTCCAAATCCTAAATCTGAATGGCTGCACAAATATCACAATGCTTCCCGAAATTTCAGAGAAAGTGGACGACTCATATTTGAATATGACAAGCGAAGAAGATCCGGCTTCTATTGGCTGTCTCCCTGCTCTTCGCGAGTTGTGGTTGCATAAATGCACAAGGCTTAAGAGTCTTGCACCTAACATTTGGAAGTTGAAATCTCTTAAATCTCTTGATGCTAGTGAAACTTCTATAAAACAATTACCTTCAACCTCGACAGATTCAAACCACCTAACATACTTATGCATTTCAGGATCTGAAAGTCGAGAGCCAGTGCCTCTACACCTTACTTCTTTAATAGATTTCCAATTTTTAAGCAGTCTAGAACTAAGCAGTTTACATATAAAGGAAATCCCTGAAGACATTGACTGCTTATTGTCATTAAAATGTTTAGATCTAAGCGGCAATGACTTTAAGAGCTTACCTGGAACCATCAAACAACTTTCTATGTTGAGACATCTTACATTAAGCAACTGCAATAAACTTCAATCGCTACCAGAGCTTCCTCAAAGTATAGCATCTTTACATGCACATGATTGCTCATCACTAGAAAGAATATTAGGTGAGAAAAAATTCCTTAGTGTTGGAGGTAAGGGGCAGTACATATTCAGTAATTGCTTCAAATTGGATCAAAATGAATACAAGACCATTCTGGCTAATGTACAGTTTAGAATTCAGCATCTGATGGAATATGGCGAAGAAATTGAGGTTTTGTATCTTTCTCTAATTTACTGTTTCATGCTTCCTTGCATATTATTCTAGTCTATAAACCAGTTATATACTAGAAACAAGCATCTCTGCTTTCTTCAGGGATTTTTCGTGATACTTCTACAACATATTATCTTATGGTATATGAACTAACCAACCTACATGCATAGAATTCTTTCGTTTCATTCTGGAAAATGCATTAATTTGTGATGTCTTCTTGGCACAGTTTGGAACATGTCAATTTGTTATCTGTTTACCGGGAAGTGAAATTTCAGACTGGTTCAACCATAAAAGCAACACATCTTCAATAACTATCCAGCTATCTCCCCATTGGTTCAAGAGCAAGTTTCTTGGTTTTGCTCTCTGCATTGTGGCTGAATTTGAGGGCTACTTTGATGGGTCCAATTTAGTTATTGTAGCTGATTACCATTTAGAAAAACAGAGATGATGAGTTCTGTGATTTCCACTGGGGATTAAAACCATGGCCAAAATTTAGGGATCAACCTAAATTTGTTGAGTCAGAGCATATGTTCCTTTTGTGTGATGCATCAATTTATACGGGGACCGCTGAAGAAGGTTTCATCGAAGAAAGTTCTGATGAGAACTATAAAGAGGTTTCCTTTAAGTTCTCTATTGTAGAGAATGAAATTAAATCTTTAAGTTCTTCCAAGGTTAAAAGCTGTGGGGTCCGTCTACTGCATGATCCAGAAGATTTTTGCAAACCACCAGCATAGGAAAATAATGAACTTGATAGTAAATCTGATAATGCATACTATGGTATGATAACTCTGAAGACAAAGAACTAGACAGAGAGTTTGGAGATGAACTAGATACTGAGGAAGATGAGGAAGCAGATATTGAAAATGAAGATGGGCTATATGATGAAGAAGAAGAAATACTAAACACCGAGAAGGCAGATGATGAAATATACGCTGGGGAGCAAGAACAAGTAGACTCGTTTGAGGAGGAAAAGTATCCTGCTCCAAAGCGATTGAAAAGATCAAATTCATGGAGTTAGGCTAGCTGAAGCTAAAGAAACACTTGGTATTCCTCGATCAATCTCATCTCTTGTGGATGATTTACTTCATGCTGATAAGTGACTCCATAATCTTGTAATCTGTTTTGTTGTGATTACTTTCTCTGCCACACTTTTAATGGATTCCTACGTTAAATTACATAGAAGCTTTTTAGATCACATATGCTCGTGTGCTTTGGATTTAAATTCCAATTATGATCACATCTTTGTAGTGAAACCTACTGAGTCTTCAGGTATTCTTGCATAAATCTACATGTCTGCTATCTCCTGTTTCCATATATTTCGGATGATCATATTTTGATCTACAAAAGAGTTAATGATGACAAAAACCTGTGGCATACAACAAAATGCTGGCCAGATTTCTTTAAGAATGAAGGAAGGGAACTTTCAAGAAATTACAGAAGACATCTTGATCTGAGGTGGTCTATCGTTCTTAATAAATATGTTTCAAGTATGGTTTCTTCTTCTTGTACTGCTTCTAAAATAGAGTCTGACTTGTTTGTTTGTTTCAGAGGTGATGAAAATTTGCAATAATTTTCACGAGTCATCTCCATGCAGCTTGGCGCCGGACAAATGCCAAAAACTTGGTAGACAATTATGGACTCAAGAGGGAGTGAATGTAATTTCAGTAGCAGGGTTTGAAGAATCAAGGCTCTCAATAATCTTGTCATTGAAAGGTTATGGTCTTCAATTGGTGCTTGGATGAACTTGTTAGATATCCTTGAATGCAATTCTGAGAGAGAGGGAGAGAAAAATGTTACCTACTCAGACTTTTTTTTGGAGAAATAACATACAGTCATAAACAAGACTTGTGATGCAGGATTGATTTCTTTAATGAAAATAGTTTCCCAACATCTGTGCTGAGTGATGAATTCAATTACGCAACCCTAATGTTCGTGTTTTTCGACCAGAGTTTCGGTATAAATAAATATGAGAAATTTATTTTAAATTTTAAATTAAAAAAATTAATTTGTAAATAAATACTTTTATGTTTGGAATAAGTTGTAAACTTATCCAACATTACATTTAGATTGTGATTTTCTTTTTAAAGTTTTAAATTACTGTAAATAACAAAATGAATGTCACATTTTTTTATGAAGTTCATTTTTACCAAATAATTCTGAACCTCTATTACTATTTTACTTTATTTTTATTTTTTATATTCTCAGTACTAACTTTTATTTAATAAAATTTTATTGAATTAACTTGAATTATTTTAAGGTATTGATGTCTTATAGTATTTTATTATTGGACCGTAATAGTTATTAGTTAATTATCAGTTTATTAGTATAATATGGATGATTAATAGTGATAAATGATAATTAAAATCATAGTAATTATAGAAAAAGAAAATAAAATTAATGCAAATAGTAATTAAATATAATTAAAGGGTAAAAGTTGTTGCCTGAAAGAAGTTGGCTATTTTTACTCTCAAATATGGCATTTCGCGCTTGACTCGGCACAACAACCATAAAGATTGCCAGAAAATACTAACTGCCTTCAGAATTTTCAGTTTCACGAGCAAAAACTCCTGAAAAAATACAGCGAAATCGAAGACATTTCCAGGTTGGGAAAGAGGAAGGAGCACCGAGTTTCTACTCTGATTAAACACTTCATTTTTTGCTGATCATTGCATTGTATAATTTGCAGATGACGACGCTGGACCCGGTGGATGGTGTTGATGCTCAGTTCGTCAAGGAGATTGAGAAACATGATAATGAAACTGAGTCGTCATCAGATTCAGACGTTGATAGATACTACTCTTCTCATCCTGCCGGCAAGAATCGCTTGTTTGGCCGCGATAAGCCTCTTCACCTGGTCCTTGGCGGCGGAAAATGTAAATTTCCTCAATTGTAAAAATATCTGCATAATATGTATATTTAGTTTATTGTCTTTTTAGGTAAGAGAATTCAAGCATATTCTTCTTCTCTGAAACTTGGTGGTTGATTCGAATTGACCTCTTCAAATGTTATTTAGATAATAGTCAAGTTGCATTGTCTTCTCAATTTATGCTCATGTTAATCCGAATCTAATTAATTGGCTGTTTTCTGTCGACTTCCGAATTTGTGTGACGGTTGTGTTTCACTTTGTGTTTGCAGCTGCTGACATTATACTTTGGCGAAACAAGCAGGTGACGGCATGCATATGTGCTGGTGCAACAGTAATATGGCTTCTCTTTGAATGGATAGGTTATCATTTGCTCACATTTGTTTGCCATTCTCTGATTCTGGTATTAGCAACATTATTCCTATGGTCCAACTTGGCCTCATTCTTCAATATGTAAGTCTCTCCATTCTTTCTGCTACTTAGCTCTTGGTATTAGCTCAGCTGCTCAACATACTTGCTTTGTTTCCAAATGACACCTTCAACTTTTAATTGAAAAAAGAACCAAATATAAAGTTACTACGATTTCGCAATCTCAACATAAACAATGTATGATTATGTTTGCCTTTGAGATGAATCATATGCCTTAAAAATCACCCTGCATTTCACGTTTATCATGCACCGACTCTGTTCTCTTTGTAATAGCAATTGTGACTTGGTTATATGATATATCTTATTCAGATCCCCGCCAGAATTCCCCAAGGTTGTATTGCCTGAAGACCTGCCTGCCACTGTTGCTCTTCTCATCAGAGATGAGCTTAATTATTCTTTCAAAACTTTTCGAGAAGTAGCTTCAGGGAATGATTTGAAGAAGTTTCTATGGGTACCTTTTTATTCCATGATGTCCTACCTCTATGCTTTGGCACTAAATAATCAATGTCTCTTTATGCTTTCCGCTGCATTTTTTCAGGTAATTGTGGCCTTGTGGGTTATCTCAGTAGTCGGCAGCTGGTTTGATTTTCTAACCCTCTTATACTTAGGTGGGTTTCAGCTTAATATTTCCTGGTACTAAAATTGTATTAACGAGCCAAAGTTAGTTGAACGAATAGCTAAGAGGTTAGATAAGAAACAATAGAAATATATATATATTTAAAAAGACATTCCCGGTGAGAAATTAGGAGGCGTGATGATACTGGATGCAGATTAAAACAGTTGCACAGACAAACACAGTTGCACATACAAACAATGTTATATTGAATACATTAAGTTCAATGCTCGTTATTTCAAACTCAGAAACAAGATTTCTGATCTGCTATGTTTGGTGACCGGTGAGTGCAGTGTTTATGGTGTTCCTGACAGTGCCAGTGCTGTATGAGAAGCATGAGGATACTGTGGACAATTACGGAGAGAAGGCTTTAGGAGAACTAAAGAAAAAATATGCTGTGTTGGATGAAAAGGTTCTCCAGAAACTCCCAATGTCTCCTTTCCACAAGGATCGCAAGCAGCACTGATCATAAGTTGTAATAAGTACACATCCCCATCTACTGAACAACACCATTTCTCCTGTTTCTTAGGTTTGTTGCTCCTGATACCATCCTCATACTCATCCTTTTATTTCTCACTTGACGGTCTGATTAGTTGTTGAAGAAGACGTCGACCATTCTCCATCTCTTTTCCTTTCCCAGTGCAAATGGTTTTATTGTTTTGTTTCCCAACAATAGATAAGAGAAACATATGTAGAGAAGAAATCATTTACCATTTTCTCAGAGATAAATCAGTTGTTTTTCATTGTTTGGTAACGTGATTTGTTAGGAAACCTAGAAATCGCCATTATTTTACTTTAGAATACAATCTGCATTTCCTTCCTCTGATCACCAATAAATAATAAAATTGAACTGGTTTTCCTAAAAATTTTACCTTATAAAAGGACGCAATTTTGACATTTGTCTAGGAATAAAATCAAACTGTATATTTTTTATATGTATAGTTGTGACATTTGTCTAACCTCACATATCTTTCCTCTTAAGAGTCAAGTTTAGTTTATCAAGGTAAGAAGAAAGATGCAGTTTTCTGCGCGGTTTTGCAGAACCTGATCTATTCACACAAGCAAAAAGCTAATCAAACATTAACATTACAAAACCAAAAAAATATCGACTGTCTGATCACTAACTCAGAGTTGTATGGAAATCAACCAACACGAATTGCCCATACAACATGATGATAACAGAAAGAAAAAGTGGGGAAAATATTCTATACTTGTGACTGTTTCAGTCCAGCGGGCAGGAAGGCCTCCCACCATCCATACTCATACTTTGGGTAGGGCGCCACCCATTTTTCTGGCTTCTCGAACTCCAGAGTAGCACGATTGGAGGCCAGAGCCTCTTCTATACTGTTAGCTTCATAGCTATCTGATAGAACCCTGTCTAATCTTAGTTTCATGAACCTGCCGAAGTACAAATCAAGAGCGAAACTTGAATGATGAAACAGAACAAAGCCTGAAATTTCTGAAATGTAAACTAGTAGCATACGTGATCCAGGCCGTCGTGAACAGAGCACAGCAGTCTGCGCAACGCTGACA